>LPNX010660664.1:659257-688899 GCA_001517045.1 Pseudotsuga menziesii
TAAGCAGATAGATTAATTAATGATAGAATTGATTATATAAAAATTTATGAAACTGACAGCTACTAATTATCAAGTTTATGAACATATTTTCATAAGCTTCTAATATGTCACTTGACTCTTCTACAATTGAGAGTACCTTGAGAATCGAATATTCTAAAGGCACTCTTTTATAATCTTTACTAGATAAATCATAAAAGAGAGTTGATCACCCTTCATCTCAAATGAAAAATGAAGGGGTTGTTGCTGGCTTCCAACAAGTCGGTAGCACTTCTAATTGCTCTTCATACAAACCTTGTGTTAAATGATTGATGCTATGTTTAGAACTAGTGTTAAGTAAAAACAGATCCGGTAAGGTAAATTATTTATAGATAAACTTTATGGAGGTGGTTGTTAGGTAGTATTTCTACCCTAGTATAATTCTTACAATTGCATAAGGTCGAAATTGTGATGGTTTAAACCCTTGTAAGGGGTTATTGTCCTTGCTGTATTCTATGAAGGACCAAGCTTATATTAAATCAAATCCTTAATTAGACTACACCATGGTAATTACAAGTACTAAGACTACCTAAGGATAAAGGTAAAATTACTTAGTAACAATATTAGCGATATTGTATTGTAATATTACAATAACACATGTGACATGGGGATAACCTGAAAATCCAAATTTATAACTTGATGACTAGTAGTGCAAGTAGACAATCATAACTACATACAAATAAAAAGATTGATGCTTATCACTTCTAAAGAAGAGTTAAATGTAATCTTTTTGAAAACTTTTCTTTGAGGATCATAGGATTATATTCATGCTTTCAAAACAATACATGGAGTATTAAACATATCAATAGCAGTAAAAACATACTACAGTAAAAGTGTTTCTATGTTAAATTATGAGTCGTATGCTCATCAATAGATTCTGTAAGTGGATAGGTATGATAACAATAGAAAGAAACTTAAACAGAACTCATTCTGGAAAAAGTCACTAAGTATGTTAAGGATATTTATCTTTACGACTAACTTAAAATACTGACATAGATCCAAAAATAGCAAAGGAAGTTACTTTACCTCATCGTAGCCTTGCTCTCTATTAATCAATTTACGCTCTAGCATTTTAATATGCTAAAGAATTACTTCTTGACTTAAGGAAAAAATAAACTCCTACTTGTTCAAAAATTTACCTACTGAACCTGTAAGAACCACAAATCCAGCTGAGTTAGCAGTTGCTAAGTAAGCCCCAGTTTAGAACATAGCTTCTCAACTACTTGACAAAAGTAAATCATCAGTACAGCTAGAAGCAACTGAATGCAAGTCATTTTTATAACTTATCAAAATTAAAATGGTATTAGTATTTACATGTTTGAAGTTTAATCACAACATATTGTTAACTGTTTCATTTTCCGCTAACCGCTAGAAGTTATTAAACTGCGACTCCAGACATTTTATATTACTTAAAAAAATTTAATTTTTGTGAAATTTTGGGGATATGACAGCCCCAACGAAGGTTTTTTGACTCTCTCCTAACCCTTACAAAGAGTTGTTGTAGATCCTCATGAAACATTCTAAGATCATCAGCATTTTCAGGGTTAAGCCAGACAAGATAATTCCACTGTCTTCTACCATCGAAGGCACGGTCATCCCAGTAGTGAGAAACCTTGATTCTCCCTTCTGCCTAGCCTCTGTCATGCAACCGAAACCATATTTGGTCTAAGCCCAACTTTGGCAGCTGATTCCAGGAGTCTTCCAAGAAATTAGCACTTTCACCATTCCGAATCTCCCAGAAGCAATGATCCTGCACCAAACATCTCCCTCCCACCGCTTTTCACCAAATTGGTGAGCCAGGAAGATCCTCATTGAGGCAGATCAATTGGTCTTTGGGTTTGTCTCTAGCGTACTTGATATGCCAAAGCCTGGCCTAAGGTTCTTCAATATATTTAGACCATCTCCACCACACTTTAGCTCCTTCGACTTTCACCATGACATCAGGTTCTGTAAGCCCCAAACTCCCCTAATCCTTGGGTTTACATATACCATCCCAGCTGACCAGATAAAATTTGGCTTTGGCCTCCCTTCCTCCCCAAAGAAAGTTCCTTTGAATGCTCCTGATTTCATGAAGCACTGATTTGGGAGCTGAAAGATTCAAGGAAAGGTAGATAGGCATATCTTGAAGCACATATTTGACTAGAACCAATCGACTTGGGAGGTTTAAAGGTCTAAGAACCCAACTAGAGAGCCTATGTTTCATACAGTCGAGGAGCTCTTGCCGTGAGGATTTTTTCAGCACTCCCACCCCCAAATAGATGCCCAGATATTTAGATGGAATCACCCCATGAGAAAAACCAAGGATCTGAATAATCTTTCTCTGCATAATTGGATCAATGTTCAGGAAGAAGACCTATGAAGTATTGGGATTGACGGCCAGGACGGAGGCCATAGAAAATAGATTTAAACTATTCTTAAAGATGTGGTATTCTTGGACTGAAGGGTGCCCCATGAGCATGATATCATCAACAAATTGTTGATGAGTAACAAATTGTTGATGAGTGTAGGGAGCCATACCTGCATGGATCTTGATCCCCCTTAGGTCCCCATTCCTAACTTGAGTCTGAATCAGGAGACTGAAACCCCCATCCATAAGAATGAAGAGAAAAGGAGATAGCAGGTCCCCTTGCCTGATGCCCCTGAAGGCCTGGAACACTCTAGAAGGGGAGCCATTTAGAAGGATGCTGCAAAAAGGAGATGTGACCAGCCCCATTACCCATTCGATCCATTGAGGGAAGAAGCCATAAGCCTCCAACATCTTGTTCATGTATTGCCACCTAAGTTTATCATAAGATTTTTCTATATCCAATTTGATGATCATGCCAGGAGTTATGGAGCTCTTCAAGGAATGAAGCATTTCGTGGACTAGGATGACCCCATCCAAGATCTATCTCCCTTCCACAAACCCATATTTCCCTGGGCTGATGAGCCTTGGGAGGAGGGGCTTCAAGCGATTAGCTATAACCTTGGGTATAATTTTGTAAATTACATTGCATAAGGCTATTGGTATAAATTTGTTTGTTCTGTAAGCACCAACCTCTTTAGGGGCCAGAGAGATGAAAGTGGAGTTGAAAGCTTTGAGAACTCTTCTCTTATTTCTGGATTCCTCCACAGTCTTTAGAACTTCCTCCTTGACTAAATCCCAGAAGTGATGAAATAAATTCGAAGTAAAACCATCTTTCACTAGTGCTTTCCCTGGTGCCATCTGCTGAATGACTTCCTCCACCTCTTGCAGAGAAATAGGTTTAACAAGCATATCATTATTTGCCCTGGTCACAGTCCTAGGAATTAGGTCAGTGATCCTGTTTATAGCTCTGCTCCGATCTCCACCATCTTCTTTGAGGATATCAGAGAAATGTTGGGACAACTCTTCCTCTATTTCCCTCTGGGTTTCCACCCTACTACCATCCATATTTTTGAGCTTGTGGATTTTGGAGCTATTTCTATTCTAGATTACCGTGTTGTGGAAAAATTTAGTATTTCGTTCTCCCTCCTAGAGCGATTTAATCCTAGCCTTCTATTCCTAGAAAACCCCTTCCTATGTGTCCCTAGCCTCTAACTGTCCCAGAAGATCCTTCTCCTTAAGCCTCACATGATCATCCCATCCTTCCTCCATCCCCTTTTTATTGATGATATCTATCTCACTTAACAGCCTTTTCTTGTCCTCAAAGATATTTCCAAACTCTTACTTGTTCCATGTACAGATTTTGGCTTTCAGGATTTTGAGTTTCTATTTGAAACAGTAATTAATGTACCCGCAGGGGGGACCAACTCCTGCCACCAACTCCTTAAAGTCCTTATGCTCCAGCCATAATCACTCAAATCTAAAAGGCTTGCTCAAGCTATATTTTGACCAATCCCAGTTGAGGCAAACCGACCAACGATCAGAACTTGCTGTAGGGAGAACATCCATTCATATTTCTCTTGTACCATGCACAATATGCTTAAAAACCAGGAATCTATCAAGACACGAGGTTGAAAAATGATCTCCCCCATGTTCGTTGTTCCAAGTGAACCACCCATTCCCTATTTCCATATCCACCATTGGACTATGGGTCAAAAATTCATTAAAGGCTTCCTAAAACTTGTCCAAGGATCTCCTTCCCCCTTTATTTTCCCCAATATTGGCAATGAGATTGAAATCACCTCCAATAACCTAGTTCCCGAACTCAAACAGAACCTTGACCCACTCCAAGAAATCTAAAAAGGCTCGTTTCTTGGGGAAAGCACTCGGGCCATAGATGTTCATCAATGAGCCTTTAGAGCCGGAGCTCAGGTGCCAAAATCTTTCTATAAGCGCAAACTGAGTGGCATGCCAGTCTATGAGATCCATAGCATTTGGGTTCCATAGGATCACACAACCCCCAGCCATGCCAATAGCATCAAGAGCCACAGATTTACTCCCTTTCCATATCTTCTCCCTAATTTTTTCCATGGTTTCAAAATTGCACTTAGTTTCTTGAAGAAGAAAAAAATCTGGTTTCTCTAGTTTTATTTTCCTAGCTATGGTTTTCCACTTCCTGGGGTGATTCAACCCTCTTATGTTCCAGAATATAATCTTCATTGACAAACCCTTTTAACCTCGGAAAAGGCCGCCCAAATGGTGGGGTATTGACCTAATTCAATGAGCTTTACTCTAATTTCTCTAGTTTTATATTATTTAAGGAACATTATGTTAAATTTTATGCTATGTTGTAATTGATGACCAGTGGGGTCAAGAATATTTAATATAAATTCATAATATTTTATTTATAAATAAATAAATAAGGAGACAACAGCTTAGGAGAGATGTTAAAAGAGTGTCTACTGCTCAAATTGGTGGAGGAGACTGGTTGGAGAGCAAACTGACATGTGGCAGCATCCTCAAACCAATTCCAACTGTTGCAGGTAGAAACCTCCCTATATTTCGGGTCATGATTCCCCAAGAAAGTGGAATCAGAGCAGGTGGCTCAATTAATGGAAACTAACCCAGAAGATCTAGGCATCTTTATAAAATTTCCCATTGAAGAGAGCTGAGGCTGCTCATTCTAGAGAAGTGATCATTCAGGGTGAATGAATTTACTTCAGATAAATTCAATAGAGGGGAAACTAGAAAGTGTTTGAGGGGATAACTGCTGATTGATCTAGTTGCAGCTTTTAAGTTGATGATCATACTGCTGAGAGTAGATTGTTTTACTAAGATATTGAACTAGTCAGGTGACAGAGGGTTCTATAGTTGCACTCTCCACCCAGTTCTCAGCCAAGAAGACCAGGAACATGCTTAGGGGTCTTGAGGAAGCATTGTTTGAGCGCTCTCCAAGAGATTGGTAGGGAGAAACGGCCTCCTAAATTTGTTGTTGTCTTGTCCTCAACAGGTTCTATGTTATTTTATTTTACCGTCTGAGTTAAATAAATATTAGTTTATCTGCTGCATGAATGTTAAAGTTCAGAGTTTGAGAAATGTTAGATTTAGTATTCTTATTTGATTATTTATAGCAATGAAAATGGTTTAGGGAAATAATGAAATAGAAAGAAATTAAATTTCTAAGCTGTGTTTTTCCACACCTGGAAACCAGGTCATAGGCTAGCACAGTTAGAATGCTTTAAGTAAATGAAAGAATTCTTAAGAGAATGAAAATAGTAGATATGATTTTGTATCTGTAGATAGCAGAGTAATATTTATTTCAGTGTTTAAAATGCAATGAAAAAGCAGTGTTATGGTTGTTTGTATTTACTATTTTACTTAGTTTAACTAAATGAAAATGCAGGTAAAAGAAATAGTAAATTACAGTAATAGTATATTGATAGGAATAAAATTTTATAGGAGATAATAACTTCAAGAAAGTATATAAACAAGTTATTAACCAAACAGTTTTCTTATTTTAAATTATTAACTTAATCTTAACTATTACTTAATAAAAAACCAGCTTAGGGTTTTGTTAACAAGCCCTTTATTATGAAAATTAAACAGAGTTCTAGAATTAACTTTCTTTTCTCTACAGAGCTCCAAATAATTATAAATTACAGAATAGTAAATAAAAATAAATGTAATATAAATAATAAAGGAAATAAACTGAGAATTACATATATAGGTGCAATTATTTTTTAAAACAAACAGGTTTATAACCTGTCAAAGAAAAAGCTGAGGGTCGAAACCCCTTCAACTAATCTATCCAAATACAAATTAATCCTATATAAAATACATCCAGTTACATTCCTAATTAAGAATTAAAATAACAAGTAAACTATAAACTATGTATTAGATTGACTACAGTCTTATTCTTGAAAATAAAACGTATTTATAAATCTTTTATCAGTAAATCAAATACTTCATTGACAGGTTAAGGAAATAACAGTCCACATGTGAAAGTAAAACTGGAACCAACGAGAACAGAGCTCAAATAATTAAATAAAATAAAAACATTTACACAAGGATCCTTTCCAATGAACCCTAACTAATATACTTTCCGGACTGATAGTGTAAAACCTATGAATTTTACATTATGACTGTTCCATAGTCTTCATCTTAAAACTATTTACTTATAAATGTTTATCATTAACAGTAAATTACTTAACTGACAGATGAAGAATAAAAACCCTATTTATAGTATTATCATTTAAAAGATCGATTAGAACAAACTAGAGTAAACAAAACACGAGTCATTTAAAAACGATGAGTACAGGTAAAACCATTTTTATCTTAAAACCAGAGTATTATATTATCAAGCCATAAGGCTGAAATCTCTTTTACATAACCAAAGAAACTACATACATATCACGGCTTAAGAGCCGGAGCCACCCAACAACACGCAAGGGTTTTAAAAACAAAATCTGAGTAATAACCAAAAACTAAGCATTTAAACCATTGAAGGAACCGAAGCCATGCTTCCTTCCAACAGTAAACTCCTTCCAACAACCATTGCAAGTAGAGAGATGCCACGACAAGACCGGGGCTTACCCGTTTGCAAGCCATGAAGTTAACCAATGCTGGAGAGGTTTCCTTCAAGTCTGAAGCCGTGACTATAACCTGCAAGAACAAGACCGAATTTGATAGTTAGGAATTTTATTCATTGTATTAAATCCTTATCTAGAAAGTATTGAAAGGGATGAGTGCAGGGTAAGCTTATTACTTGCAAATAAGAATTTTGGAGCCAAGAAGGAGATTAGACCAGTTTGAGTAAACTGCACCAGGAAGCAACCCAACCCTCATGCCAATCCTGTGACAGAGGCAGCAAGGTTATTATTCTAGATTTCACCGACGCTGGAGCAAGTCACGAGCAGATACAAAGGTAACACTTCTTTCTAGTTCTCAAGCTACTGACAGAGTTAAGAAACCACTCTCACTGTATTCCAATAACACACAGAAGAAACTAATGTTACCATCTACAAATCCCTTAACACTTGCGCGAGAATGTAGTAACATACTGCTTACAGTAGAGCCAACAAACGATGAAACAACGGGCCTCCCATGGCCGCGAAAAAACTCTCACAGTGCAGAGCTAAACCCTCGAAGGTTAACGAAGAGCCTAGGGTTTCTATGCGATTTTTTAAATCAACCAATGCATGGTGGAGACTCATCCACGTGCCCATCAAAGATTTTAATCAAAAGTGGGTCGATCCCTATAGTCAAACCTACACTGTTGGGTGAAAAAAACACATATCATTTCCAATCATATATACTATGCAGCTAATAATATTGTTTTGTATTAAATCAATTCTTATCATTTGCATTTTGATAACATTACAACCAATCAATTGTAAAAGCATATATATATATATATATATATATATATCGTTATCATTTGCATTTTGATAACATTAAAATCAATCATGTGTAAAAGTATATATGTTGTGATCAATATTGGAGTTTATGCCTTTGACCTATAGTCGGTAGCACTTCTAATTGCTCTTCATACAAACCTTGTGTTAAATGATTGATGCTATGTTTAGAACTAGTGTTAAGTAAAAACAAAGTTGGTAAGGTAACTTTTTATAGTTTAACTTCATGGAGGTGGTCGTTAGATAGTATTTCTACCCTGGTATAATTCTTACAACTGCATAAGGTTGAAATTGCAATGGTTAAAACCCTTTTTAGGGGTTAGTGTCCTTGCTGTATTCTAAGAAGGACCAAGCTTATATTAAATCAAATCCTTAATTAGACTACACCACGGTAATTACAAGTAGTAAGACTACCTAAGGATAAAGGTAAAATAACTTAGTAACAATATTAGATATATGGTAATGTAATATTACAATAACACATGTGACATGGGGATAACCTGGAAATCCAAATTTATAGCTTGATGACTAGTCGTGCAAGTAGACAATCATAACTGTATACAAATGAACAAATTAATGCTAATCATTGCTAAAGAAGAGTTAAATGTAATCTATTTGTAAACTTTTCTTTGAGGATCATAGGATTATATTCATGCTTTCAAAACAGTACATGGAGTATTAAACGTATCAATAGCAGTAAAAACATACTACAGTAAAAGTGTTGCTATGTTAAATTATGAGCCCTATGCTCATCAATAGATTCTGTAAGTGGATAGGTATGATAACAATAGAAAGAAACTTAAACAGAACTCATTATGGAAAAAGTCACTAAGTATGTTAAGGATATTGATCTTTACGACTAACTTAAAATACTGACATAGATCCAAAAACAGCAAAGGAAGTTACTTTACCTCATCCTAGCCTTGCTTTCTATTAATCAATTTACGCTCTAGCATTTTAATATGCTAAAGAAGTACTTCTTGACTTAAGGAAAAAATAAACTCCTACTTGTTCAAAAATTTACCTGCTGAACCTGTAAGATCCAGAAATCCAGCTGAGTTAGCAGTTGCTAAGTAAGCCCCAGTTTAGAACATAGCTTCTCACCTACTTGACAAAAGTAAATCATCAGTATAGCTAGAAGCAACTGAATGCAAGTCATTTTTATAACTTATCAAAATTAAAATGGTATTAGTTTTTATGTGTTTGAAGGTTAATCACAACATATTGTTAACTGTTTCATTTTTTGCTAACCGCTAGCAGTTATTAAACTGCGACTCCAGAAATTTTATATTACTTAAAAAAAAATTAATTCTTGTGAAATTTTGGGGATATGACAACCCCAACGAAGGTTATCCGACTCTCTGCTAACCCTTACAAAGAGTTGTTGTAGATCCTCCTAAAGCATTCTAAGATCATCATCCTTTTCGGAGTTAAGCCAGACTTGATAATTCCACTGTCTTCTACCATCAAAGGCACGGTCATCCCAGTAGTGAGAAACGTTGATTCTCCCTTCTGCCCAGTCTCTGTCATGCAACCGAAGCCATCTTTGGTCTGAACCCAGCTTTGGTAGCTGATTCCAGGAGTCTTCCCAGAAATTAGCACTTTCGCCATTTCGGATCTCCCAGAAGCAATGATCATGCACCGAACATCTCCCTCCTACATCTTTTCACCAAATTGGTGAGCTAGGGAGATCCTCATTGAGGCAGATCAATTGGTCTTTGGGTTTGTCTCTGGCGTACTTGATATGCCAAAGCCTGGCCCAAGGTTCTTCAATATATTTAGACCATCTCCACCACACTTTAGCACCTTGGACTTTTGCCATGAGATCAGGGTCTCTAAGCCCCATACTCCCTTGATCCTTGGGATTACATATACCATCCCAGCTGACTAGAGAAAATTTGGCTTTGGCCTCCCTTCCTCCCCAAAGAAAGTTCCTTTGAATGCTCCTAATTTCACGAAGCACTCATTTGGGAGTTGAAAGAATCGAGAAAAGGTAGATAGGCATAGCTTGAAGCCCAACTTTGACTAGAACCAACCAACTTGGGAGGTTTAAAGGTCTAAGAACCCAAATAGAGAGCCTATGTTTCATACAATTGAGGAGCTCTTGCCGCGAGGATTTTTTCAGCACTTGCACCCCCAGAGAGATCCCCGAATATTTAGAGGGCATCACCCCACGAGAAAAACTAAGGATCTAAATAATCTTTCTATGCATGATTTGATCAGTGTTTAGGAAGAAGACCTACGACTTATTGGGATTGCGGCTAGGATGGAGGCCATAGAAAATAGATTTAAAATATTCTTAAAGCTGTGGGATTCTCTGACTGAAGGGTGCCCCATGAGCATGGTATCATCAACAAATTGTTGATGAGTGTAGGGATCCATACCTGCATGGATCTTGATCCCCCTTGGGTCCCCATTCCTAGCTTGAGTCTTAATCAGGAGACTCAAACTCTCATCCATAAGAATGAAGAGAAAAGGAGACAGCGGGTCCCCTTGCCTGATTTCCCTGGAGGGCTGGAACACTCTAGAAGGTGAGCCATTCAGAAGGATGCTGCAAAATGGAGATGTGACCAGCCCCATTACCCATTCGAGCCATTGAGGGAAGAAGCCATAAGCCTCCAACATCTTGTTCATGTATTGCCACCTAAGTTTATCATAAGCTTTTGCTATATCCAATTTGATCATCACGCCAGGAGTTTTGGAGCTCTTCAAGGAATGAAGCATTTTGTGGACTAGGATGACCCCATCTAAGATCTGTCTCCCTTCCACAAACCCAGATTGCTCTGGGATGATGAGCCTTGGGAGGAGGGGCTTCAAGTGATTAGCTATAACCTTGGGTATAATTTTGTAAATTACATTGCATAAGGCTATTGGTCTAAATTTGTCCGGTCTGTCAGCACCAACCTCTTTAGGGACCAAAGAGATGAAAGTAGAGTTGAAAGCTTTGAGAACTCTTCTCTTATTTCTGGATTCCTCCATAATCTTCAGAACTTCCTCCTTGACTAAATCCTAGAAGTGATGAAACAAATTCGAAGTAAAACCATCTTTCCTTAGGGCTTTCCCTGGCGCCATTTGGTGAATGACTTCCTCCACCTCTTGCAGAGAAACAGGTTTAACAAGCATATCATTATTTTCCCTGGTCACAGTCCTAGGAATTAGGTTAGTGATCCTGTTTATAGCTCTGCTCCGATCTCCACCATCTTCTTTGAGGATATCAGAGAAATGTTGGGACAGCTCTTCCTCTATTTCCCTCTAGGTTTCCACCCTACTACCATCCATCTTTCCGAGCTTATGGATTTTGTAGCTATTTCTATTCTAGATGACCGTGTTGTGGAAAAATTTAGTATTTTGTTCCCCCTCCTGGAGCCATTTAACCCTAGCCTTCTATTCCTAGAAAACCCCTTCCTATCTGTCCCTAGCTTCTAACTGTCCCAGAAGATCCTTCTCCTTAAGCTTCACATGATCATCCCATCCTTCCTCCATCCCCTTTTTATTGATGATATCTATCTCACTTAACAGCCTTTTCTTATCCTGAAAGATATTTCCAAACTCTTTCCTATTCCATGTACAGATTTTGGCCTTCAGGATTTTGAGTTTCTGTTGGAAACAGTACATTACTGTACCCGCAAGGGGGGGGGGGGGAACTCCTGCCACCAACTCCTTAAAGTCCTTATGCTCCAGCCAGAATTGCTCAAATTTAAAAGGCTTGCTCAAGCTAGAGTTTGACCAATCCTAGTTAAGGAAAACCGACCAACGATCAGAACTTGCTGCAGGGAGAACATCCATTCATATTTCTCTTGTACCATGCACAATATGCTTAGAGACCGGGAATCTATCAAGACACGAGGCTGCCAAATGATCTCCCCCATGTTCGTTGTTCCAAGTGAACCACCCATTCCCTATTTCCATATCCACCATTGGACTATGGGTCAAAAAGTCATTGAAGGCTTCCTAAAACTTGTCCAATGATCTCCTTCCCCCTTTCTTTTCCCCAAGATTGGAAATGAGATTGAAATCACCTCCAATAACCTAGTTTCCAGACTTAGACAGAACCTTGACCCACTCAAAGAAATCTAAAAAGGCTCATTTCTTGGGGAAAGCACTCGAGGCATAGATGTTCATCAGTGAGCCTTTAGAGCCAGAGCTCAAGTGCCAAAAACTTGCTATAAGCGCAAACTAAGTGGCATGCCAGTCCGTGAGATCCACAGCATTTGGGTGCCATAGGATCACACAACCCCCAGCCATGCTGATAGCATCAATAGCCACAGATTTACTCCCTTTCCATATCTTCTCCCTAATTTTTTCCATGGTTTCAAAATTGCACTTAGTTTCTTGAAGAAAAAAATATATCTGGTTTCTCCAGTTTTATTTTCCTAGCTATGGTTTTCCACTTCCTGGGGTGATTGCACCTTCTTATGTTCCAGGATATAATCTTCATTGACAAACCCTTTTAACCTCGGAAAAGGCTGCCCAGATGGTGGCGTATTGACCTAATTCGATGAGCTTTACTCCTACCTCTGCTATTCACTGTTGGTTAGTCTTCCTTCCTCTGCGAAGTTCATCTTTTGGGGTTTTCCTTTTGCTTCCTTTTTGTGGATCAGGTTCAATTCCTAGATCTTGGAGAGCTCCAGTTCTAATAATTGCCTCTTGGAGAAGCTCTATTTGCTTTCTGGAAACATATCCCTTACCTTTCTTCCCACATTCAACCTCAATCGCATCTAGATCAAGTTCATCCAGCTCCATGTCGTCCACCTCATTTTCCTCCAGACCTTCCATAGGGACATGGAGCTCTTCTTTCTTCGGCATCTCCGAGAGTTGTATAGGAAGTTGCTTCTGAACCTCCTTTCCCTTGTTGATTCCGTTAGCATGATCCTTCTCTTTATATATTTTTTCAATTGGTGAATAGTTGATAAATGCTTTCAAAAAAAATAACTGCATATTTTTTTCAATTGGTGAACAGTTGATTTCATTGCCCATGTTGAATGGAATTCATGTCCTTTGAACACATTTTCATGACCTTGTTGTGGGCACCATGGAGATGGACTTTGCCGAACCTAAACCTAGGATAGCGTGGATATGTTCCATTAAAAATAAAAAGTGATATACGCTGGTCCCAGTCATGATTTTGTCATGGTTAAACAAAATAACTCATTGAGATGGTGATATCAGTTCTTTTATGTGTGATGTCATCATTCGTAATGCTGTAGCGATCTATCCATTTATGTTCGTCGAGTTTGGTTTTATTTGAATTCCACAGTGTCCCAACAACTTTATTCGTTGCCACGTCTTTAAAAATCTTTGGAAAGAGGAAAGTGGAATTGTTGCGTGCAGTACTGCAGCCTTCACAAAAAGTTCAAAGATAATCCAAAAAGGTTATTTTCACGTGCATAGGGACCCATGCATGATGCTCTCATAGCAGGAAGTTATCGTCCGAGGAAGTTACAAAGCATAGGGAGGGACCCATGCATGATGCTCTCATAGCAGAATCAACATGACCATATAACGCACACTCGGTCGTTGATCCTCCTCCACCTCTGGTGCCTGCGTTTTGTCACCCAAGGGACATCAATAAAATTTTGATTTTTAATTTCTGATTTCAAGAGTATCCATGTGAAACAGACAAAAGAAGGGTAGTGGTATAGGTGTGTGTGACAAGTATATTTATTTGGTATATATTTTTTCGTGGTCTGTGGAACCCAGCAGTAGAGTAAATCCCCGACCATGTGAGTAAATCATTGACTAATAACATCGTTGCCATACCCCAAAATCCACTTCCGACAACGAAAAGGGACTCTAACCATGTGGCATCATATGATTATGATTGGGCTGCAAAATGATATGTGGCTACAGCCTACAGTGGCTCTAAATCCCCGACCGCCTCCAGACAACTTCACATGTGAGTAAATCGTTGACTAATAACATCGTTGCCATACCCCAAAATCCACAACAGTTTTGTATGTGTAGTCATCTACTACGTTTAATAAATTTGTGGTGTTTTGCTCCGTCCATAAGAAAGCATTTAATTTTCAGTGGATAAAAGAGAAAAGCATTTCATTTTCTAATACAAATAAATTCATTGTTTTACTTTTATATAAAATGGAATGGTATGCGTGTGATTGAATTTATAAGCATTATTCCAGAGAAATATACTTCAACCGCAGGTAGAGTGTGGACTCCCCGTTCCTTGAGACAAGGAGCGCCAGGCCACGTTTTACTCTTTACAGTTTAATCATTGTTGTTGGGATTTGGTCATTTGTGATGTTGTCATTAATGTCTATTTTTGTAATTTGGTTTTTGGTAAATGGAGTAAGCTATTGACGTGGCGATTTTGCCCGGCAGCCATCGTCACGATGGCTTTCCGACCACCATTCGGGATTTTCTCTCCGTCGTTGGCCCCGTTCACTCACCATCCTCGCCGCTCCATTTGTCTCCTTTCCGTTTCTGTCACTGTTCACTATCGTCTCCCTCCGTTAGGCACTGTCATTTAATTCACCATCTACCTAACGATCTCTCGAATTCAAACTTGGATCCCGCCAGACGATCTCCTCCAACTCTTCTCACCATCGAAGGAAGTTCTGATCCCCTATCACTGTAAACTAGTGCTAAACTGTGTGCAACAGGTTCAATGCTTCTTTGTTCAATGCACTAAAGTTTATAATACACAAATGGTGGAATTGATGTCTCTTTAGAGAAAAATGAATTTCTTTGAGTAAATGGCAGCAGCATGCTCATAAAAGCTACAAGAATGATGCACGCCCAGAACTTCCATCACAGATAATGAAATTTGAAAAGTCTTTGATGGGCATCTCCTTAAATTAGTTGTTGTTCTCAATGCAAATCACATTCAGACAGGATTTTATAATGCCAAATTTGAAGCCTCCAATCACTATTGTTTCCTCTTCTAGTGCACAGAGATAATGCAGAAGACATGGCAATGGCATTTCAACTTGGAAAATATTACTGCATTGCATGGCTCATGAGCACCTGCATTGGTTTGCTTCTTTCCTTTTCAAGTAAATCTTTTTATTCTCCTTGGTTTATCGTTGATGATGCTGCTTATTGTGGCATGCCTCTCTGTAGCGATTCTATTTGGATAAACATTGGATATTGTTTTTGCATGCAAATTTGGATATGGGTATAACTATCAAACAACAAGGTCCTAAAGAAAATGAAAGCTACCTTCATGGTTCTATGAGATATATTGCCAAGAACCGAGTCCTAAATAAAATGCATATCCTAGAAATGATTCACTGTGAAGATAATAAACTACAAGATCAGTTTTGGTAAATTATGTGTATTCCTATTAGCTTGATTATAAATGCACCAATAGACATTTTGTCCTTATTTTTAGCAAACTTTGGGTTTCCAAAGATCACGGATTCAACTCTTTTCCTTCATCAAATCAAGTCATGGTGAAGTGTTCAAACAAAACCACTTAAAGATAGGATCTTAAATTAATTATCAACTTTTAGATCCTAACTTCATGTAACAGATGCTATGATTCAATCCCTTTTAGTTTCGGATCAGCAAAGAGAGAATGGTTTCCAGATTTGAAGGCTAAAGATGCATATTCGATCCTATGTTTCTAGGTCACCTGGCTGCAGGATATTTTGGTCAAGGGTCATCTCCAGATTTCAAGGCAAACAAATATTTGGTGGAAGAGCATCATTTCAAGATCAATCCCAGCTTCAAAGGCACAAGATCAACGATCAATTGGAAGATCCAAATTCCCATAATAGCAATCGTATCATTTCCAGTTTGAAGGTGAAAGATTGAGAGCATGATATCATCACTCAAAGACTTAATTGCATCCTGAATTTCCATGAATCTAAATAGCATCATCAGCCAAAATACAAGGACACGGACTCAAAAGTTTAAGGCAGATTCCAAATTTTGAGGAAATTGGATATTTGATGTGTTAATAGCAGATTTTGCGGTATAATCTAATGACAACTAACGATTGCACTCTATTTTCTAAGAGGTTGATGAACATCTTCAAGCAGCCTTATCATTCCCAGATTTCCTACATTGATTTGAGACTAATTTACAGTTTTAGTTTATAGATAAGATTTGGTCCTTCAAAATTTATAACAAATCTAAAAATGCATTTTCTATTTAGTCATTAGTATTGAATGTAATGGGGTTCAGTGTAGAGGCTCGAGAACAAATCTAAAAATGCATTTTCTATTTAGCCGTTAGTATTGAATGTAGTGGGGTTCAGTGTAGAGGCTCGAGAGAGATTTAGTAAGAAGAAGATTGTACGAAATTGGTTGTAAGCCTGAGGGCATTTCAATGTATAATATTTTATGTCATTGAAGATTGATGAGACTTATCTCATCAGAATGTTAACTTCTTTGTCTTTCATTTATTTAGTTATAAGTGGTAGACAAGCATTGCAATGAAATTTTCTTTTCTCTTACATTTGTAGAATGAAAAGTTGTTTTAGATGTATGCTGCTCTGTCTCCAGGCTAGATGGATTCATGAACATTTTAATAAAATTCTATTATTTTCTCTATCATGATTGACTAACTTGTTCCTTCCCTCTTGCTTGCTTGGCTCTGTTAACCTAGAACCCTATCTGAAGAATGGCATAGAACCCTTGCTTTTTCACTTCTCGGCATGTAGCTTGAGAAAATTATGCATCTGCCATTTTAAACCCTATAACTTTGGAAGGAACTAAATTAAAGGTCCCTAGAACTTTGGAAGGAACTGAATCAAAGGTAGGCATGGGGATAAAATAAGGCACATATCTAGGAGAATTTTTCACGGAATGTTTCTCTCTTTGTGATGCAAATGCCCAAGTTGATGTCATAGTATCCTCCCTCATCTGGTATTACATTGCTTATATCATTGGTGTTTTGCCTTGGGGTTGTTATGTATGTGATGTATTGCAAGCAATTTGCTATAGTGGGATATCCCTATGATGGGATTTCGTTCCACATCATTAAGTACTCTACAAGTCTTCTCTACTCTTCTCTCCTCAGTTTATGCCAGTCTCAACATTTCTCAAGTTAAGCTCCAGTCCTAAGTTGAAAAAAGTTAAACCTTGACATACATTATGGGGTTTGGTATGTGTATTTTTTTATTCAACTATTATGTCTCTGTTGATCCATTTTGGTCTAGTTTTACTTTCATGTCAAAATTCAAAGGTACACCATCAAAGCATGGATTTAGGTGATTGTCTTATAGATAACACTGGTCTCTCATAGATGAATTGTTGGCAGGATCGTTCTCTCAATCTAATTCAAAACATCAAGTTGCCATATCAGCACCTTGACTTAGAATCATATGATAGCCCAGAAAACGAAATTTGATTGCAGCCTAGGCTTCCTTTGAGCATGGAAATTAATCATGCACATAACAACTGATTTGGTGAAGTCTAGCTTTATTCCTACCAGAATTTATCCCATTTGTATAGAGAGCTCTCTCTTATGTTTAACCTCTGGCTTGAATACATAGAAAACTCAGCTTGTTCTAACAATTGAATATGCTAGTGGTTGGAAAACTCTTACAAGCAGAAAGCTCTACTTAAAAGTTAAAAACAGCAGATGTTGACAGTCTATAGGGATAGTCTCGAAGCCAAGGTTTAAATGGACTGAAATCTCACCAAGTATTTCATCTGGTTGTAGGTGGAGGTGGAATTAGAGGCTTTGATGCCTGAATTGAAAGGTTTGAAAGGTGAATTATTGCTAATAAAGTGTTCTCCTAATTGAAAGTGTTTAACTAAATTGACATTTTTTTTCTGGTGTCTTTGTCCTAGTGCCTGCGTTTTGTCACCCAAGGGACATCAATAAAATTTTGATTTTTAATTTCTGATTTCAAAAGTATCCATGTGAAACAGACAAAAGAAGGGTAGTGGTATAGGTGTCTGTGACAAGTATATTTATTTGGTGTATATATATGTTGAAGAAGATTGTCCATTGCTTTGGAAAAATAGAAAATTGTAGGTCTCCAAGACTATACTGTTGGAAAGATTAGTATGAACTAAGGTGTGAGGACCTATTAAGAAATATGTCATGTTTGTTGAATTTTATAGCTTGATGCAAGTCAGGATCTTGTCAAGAGTTGTTACACTTCATGTGGATTACTAGGACTTGATTTGGTAGTAGTCTATCTTATTTGTTGTATGATCTACACAACCCATTTCATTGATGCATTTTTTTTACTGTATGTTCTGTGCAATAGAAACTCAAATGCTCTTTAAATGTTCTACAGAAAGTCATTATGAAAAAAGGATGTTGTGTGGAATAAGCGCCTAGACATAGACAATGGGAACAAGGGCATCAGCTAAATTTGCTATGGCTTTCATCAAAGTGTTTTCTCTAGTTTCAATGCAACATCTATTTCATATTCAATATGTAAATATTACAAATAGGTTATTAAGGTTGGACTATTGTGGAGGACCAATATGTGCACATCATTATATAATAAACCATGAAACATGATAATTAAGATATTTTGCTTAGCCCGTCGCCAAAGTAGTCACGAGGAAGATGATAAAATTCTCTTTTATTTTCATGAAGTGTTTCCCTTGTATAGAGGGAGTTATGCGGAGTTTTATAAGCTTCGTCGTTTGTATCTGCTGTGAGAGAATGGGTTTGAAATTTTTTATTTCTAATTATCTCCAGGTGAACAGATGTTGGTCGTCAGGGAAGACCCGGGTTTACTATATTGAACCAACAACACCCCTAGCTCACTGGCCCTTTCGGTGACAGACCGTGGAGCAGCCTGAAGTCTCACCCGAAGTGATTCTAATGGGTTGGTCAAGGACTCAAGTGTCTCGACCAGGTTCTGTATGGCATCCTATATGCATCTCGCAGCCCTTCTTAGCTCGCGATACTGCTCTTTCCTCCCTGCGACGCGATGCGCAGTTTTCCTCTTTATCGCAATGACTCCAATTCCCCTATCGCATCGCCCTGCGCAGGGTAACACCTAACTCTGTCCTACACTTGCTTCTCAACCCACGGTATCGCGCACCGCAGCTCCTCTACTAGTGCGATATCGCCTCCCTGAGATATCCTACCACTGCGACTTAGTGTACTTATCTTACTGGTGTTAACTCACCGGACACAATGCGCAAAGTTGTTTTATACTGTGACTCTTAACTGTCTTAAGGGAAACTCAGACAAGATCTTATACAGAATTCTTAAAGACTTCAACTTGCATTTATCCTATTATTATGCTATGAACTGAATAACATACACATACATATATTTAATGTAAGCAAAGTTCATGTAATGAATGACAGATATAAAAAGTAAATACAATCACGTGAATCAAGCACATAACACTCTGGTTTTACATGGTTCACTTCCAGGATGGAAGTTATGTCCACAGAACTATGTTTCTATATTATAACTTGAGAGAGGTACATAGTTTTGCTGCACCACATATGCAGTTAGAGATCTTCTTGGTAACTCTGCACTCATCCTGGAGCCCTTCTCTCCTATATCTCTTCTCTATATTTTCTTCTTACAATATACTCTCACCCTCTCTCTCTCTCTCTCTGTCTATCATTCCCTGCGGATTGTTACAATGCAAAATAACAGTAAGCTAATAGGCTACTGATAATCTGACTAGCTGGATGGCCAAAAAACCAAAATGCCAACCTTTTACAATACAAATTACATCCCTTTATATGCGGCCTAAAGGTCTCGCCATTACAACACTGTGGGCCTGTCCCAACAGTAACCCAAACCCTAACTAGTGATAGTCGGCGTATCTGTACTTGGGGTAGCCGCTTTCCGTCACACCACTACTCTCTGCAGTCTTCCATGCTTCTCGGCACTGACCATGGGTACTATGCACCTCTTCCCGTCTTCTGTCCTTCGTCTTCAATACCTCGGCCTCGTTGCTCCTTTTCCTTTATGAGGGTAGCTGAGCCCTTTTGTCTTCGCCGCTGCCTTCAATGCAGTGGTTGAGCTCTCTCTTCTCGGCCGCTCAGGTGCTGTCGTCTTCTTTGACTTCTCTGTTTCAATAGTCATGATTTCCGGCTCTGCTCTGCAGCTAGAAACATGCTACGGCGTTGTAGCTTCACCTTATCTCTTCGTCTTCTCCATACTGTCTATCCTCCAAAATGGCAGCTTTTCCTGTAGCTACGGGACCCTGCTCCAACAATCCCCTAACACTTACTTGTGGCTCATCCCCGAGCCACTACCAACAGGCTTCTCTTGCTGTAGCTTCTCCTTGGCTTCCTGCGAAGTGCACTGAAGTTTGTCCCGAAGTCCTGCGACTTCGTTCTCCATAGCTGCGACACGCTCTTTCACCGAGTCAAACATAGCTTGACTAATACCTGAGTCTTCTGCTGTATCAATTTCATTTCTGGCAGCAGTAAACTCCCCAACTTTCTGCTCAACCGCATCGACTAGCTCTGTGATTTGTTCCTGATATGGTTGAATTAGGTTATTGATGTGTATCTCCTTTGGTCTCAACCGCTATGCTTCCTGCTGCAAGCAGTTCATCTCCGTCATCTTTCTCATCTTTTGAAGAGCTGCTAAGCTCTTGATTTCTTCCTTCATTGCTGCTTTGGTATTCTCTATATGCTTAATACTTTGCTGGATTTCTACTTTCTTTGGAGGCTCATCTAGCTCCGACCATGTGTTTGTCGCATCAGCGAGCACTGACATGGCATCGTCTATGCGATATTTTATCTCCATGGAAGTGAGTCGAAAGGCCTCTACTCTGGCTTCCTTGTCTTCCTGGGGGGTGCCCGGTGGTCTAGCCTCAAGCTCAGCATTCTGCGCTTTGTGGTCTTCCTCCATTTTGATCACTGTTTCTTCCGTCTTTCTTACTGTTTCCTCTAGAGCTTTTGCTCTGTCTGCAACTCATCTTACCTTCTGCGGGATGGGCAAGGAGAACTCAATATTACATTGGGGTAACTCCAATGCGATGCTCTGCAAGACTTGAGAGAGATCCTGTTCTCTTGCTTCATATGTTTTTAACTCATCTGCCTTTTTCTGATAACTGGTGGCGAGTGCTGCTTGAGCTGTGTGTTCTGCTTATAAGTCGCGAGCTCTCTACTTCTGAGCTCTACGCTTAGCTACTACTGGATCATCTGTAACTGGTCAATGTGGAACTCTGTGAGGTTAACCTCGACAGGTTGTCTAATCTGCATTGGTACATCCTTCATTGACACAGGGAATCGGATGCTCCCTAGTGGTATCAAAACTGTATTGATACGGTCTATTGCGAAAGTTTCCTCGCGGGAAATCGACTGTGTTGAACTTTCTCCTGCGGTCACCTTTACTGGTGGAACCTGTATCGTGGCAGTCTTCTCAATGATTATCTTTAAGTCTAGAATCTACTTTTCTACCGCACTCTGTATCTTTTCCTGCAATATCTGCATCGCCTCGAATGAGTCCTTCAATGTGTCATGCATTCTTGTTGCAATGAATTCATAATCATCCTCTGTCAGTGCAGTCTTCGAAACTGGTTTTGTGGCTTTGTGATTTTTCTTCTTTGGTGTCTCTGGTATATCTTCTTCTCCATCTTGTGTCATCTGCGTCTCTGGTGTCCCTTGTTGTCCATCCTTCCTCTTTTGTCCTGGCAGTGGCACTTGTGCTGCATCTTGCGTTTCGGTCTCCATTTTGTCTTTGCCTTTATCCGATGGGTCTGTCTATGCAGTGCCTGATGCTAGGGGTGTGGTGTTGTTAACACCCAAAAAGGGTTCACTACCTCATCTACCCCATTACATGGCTCATTTGTCCATTTTGCCACCATATTTCCATCAAAAACCCATAAAACCATGCAAAAAGCCTCCAAAAGGCCTAAAATGCCTCCAAAAGGCCATAAAACCCTCTTTTCCTCTAAAAATATCCAAAAAGGAATAAAAAATATAAAATAATGAGGAAAATGAAGAAAAAACCCTAAACAGTTGAAACCCTAAACAGCTGAAACCCTAACCCTAAAACCGCATGGTTTCCAACTATAAATAAGTGATGGAGACCCCTTATTCCATATCCACAATCACAAGTATCCTGCCTCTGCCAAAATTGCTCATGAAACCCTAGCTCACCATTGAGCTACTTTCACCATTGAGAGCCCCTTTTGGCCCATTTCCACCATTGGAGAAAGAGAAGAAGCAGCTTGAAGCTCGGAGCCACCGACATCAGACCAGCGCAACGGACTTCACCAACCTCCACATTGGAGGTAACATCAATAAAGATCATTATTTACTATTTACTGTTTTTGTTTCATGGATTTACTTTCTACTGTTCTGCTTAATTAACTTGTTTAAATTTAGTTTTTATTTCAGTTATAGCTTTTAATTCAAATATCATTGAACTTCTACTAAGGAATCCATTGTCCTTAGTAGGTACTCATTCGTACAAGCTAGGGCGAAAACTCTAGAAACAGTTTTGGCGACTCCGCTGGCTTTTTAATTTTTACTTGTCATTTTCTGTTTTGTACTTTTGGCTATCGTTTTCGGCCTCCGTACATCGCTATTTTTCTCTCCACAGTCGCGTCCCGACCGCCCCTTTTCAGCCATTAGCCGCGGCCCGACCGCACCTGTTTACTTCAAACCCGCGGCCCGACCGCCGCTGTTATCCAAGAACCTGTGACCTGCGCGCGACTGTTGCCTTCCAACCCGCGGTCCGAGCGCCGCTGTTAGCCAGAAACCTGTGACCTGCGCGCGATTGTTTCCTTCCAACCCGCGGTCCGAGCGCCGCTGTTAGCCAGAAACCTGTGACCTGCGCGCGATTGTTTCCTTCCAACCCGCGGTTCGACCGCCGCTGTTAGCTAAAAACCTGCGTCCCGACCACACTTGTTTACGTCAAACCCGCGGTCCGAGTGCCGCTGTTAGCCAGAAACCTGCGACCTACGCGCGACTGTTTCCTTCATACCCGTGGTCCGACTGCGCGATTTCGCCCCATACCCGCGATCCGCGATCTGATTTTTGCACTTGTTGCCGCACCAGAACCCAGTCACTTTGCTTCCATATTTCCTGCACTTGCACAGCCATCTGTCCCACCTGCAGCCCTACAGCCTTTCTGTCCCATGTTTACAGAATTGTTTAAAAAATTTTAGCATTGTTTATTCAGATAAATTTTGCATGGTATAAATTGTTTCATTCAATTATAAATACCGAACTCCATTTAGTGACTAAAGGGCTACCTTTCGCAGTTCTCGGAATATCCCTGTATAGGGAATATTGCGGTTAAAGGACCAAGCGGCAGATTTACCTTTCTGGATGTGTCATGAACGGGGTATCTTAGTTGCCATACTTCTAGGTTTGAGTACCTGGTGTCCCTCGCGGTAGGGGGATACTTTAGCCATTTGATTTTCCTATTTATATTGTCTGACTTGGATTTCATCACCTTGCAGAGGATATGCTTAGTTGAGTCATAATACTTTTAGTTAGGTGTTTGCAGGCTCCCTTACCTCCTNGAAGGTTTGAGTGGAATACCGAACTCCATTCAGTAACTGAAGGGCTACCTTTCGCAGTTCTTGGAATATCCCTGTATAGGGAATATTGCGGTTAAAGGACCAAGCGGCAGATTTACCTTTCTGGACGTGTCATGAACGGGGTATCTTAGTTGCCATTTTTCTAGGATTTGACTACCCGGTGTCCCTCCCGGTAGGGGGATACTTTAGCCACTTGGCTTTCCTATCCATATTGTCTGACTTGGATTTCATCACCTTGCAGAGGATATGTCTAGTTGAGTCATAATACTACTAGTTAGGTGTTTGCATGCTCCCTTACCTCCTTTTGGTCTAGTGAGTCCACCATTTTCTATTTTTAGCAAACCTGTTGCTTGTTGGTATTCTGACCATTTTTGTTGACACTTCGCCTATTGTAGCACAGCTGTTACAGTGGGCATTTTGAGTTGATTATTGGCTTGAGTGCCCTATTTTTTGAGCTCTCCTTCTACACACTCGGTTGCATTAAGGGTTTTTTGAGCCTTTTTGTAGTTACCTCAACTCACAGAGATTTGACATCTTTTATCACCATTTCTTCCCCGAGACATTCTCGGTTCCTCAGAGGCGAACCCCCATAGCACGGATCACTTGATACCACTCATCGTAGATCTCGAGCCTTGTCACTTGACTCCACTCGTCAGCGGCATAGGACTCCGTCACCAGATTCTGACGCCCCTTATTTTACCTCAGACTCAGAGCCTGAATCCGAAAACACCCTTTACATCGCTCCTACTAGCCCCATGGTAGCGTGAATCCCACTCCCTTAATGGGAGGGACTATTGGTGGCACATCCACCACTACACCAGTTGTCACACCTATCATGGGTATGCCCTCCACGGGAGGCCCATCTACCATTCCCCTCACCGTACCTATTCCCACGGCGGGAATACCTATTCCCACTCCATTAGTGGTTCATACTACCCATGTCGGTGCAAGACCATCCCATACCACCTTATTTCCCCCACTTGGGGGTAACCTCCCTCACACGACCCCTCCACTTGGGGGCATGGGCCCCAGCTTGATCCAAACCACAACTGTGTCACACCTTTCGTCCAGTTTGCCATACATGGCTAGCCTCAACCTACCTGACCTAGCCAGGTTAGCCAATGACCCCATCCGACACGACCCTGCATGGCCCCACATGCCTACCAAGCTCCCCTCTGACATCCCTAAGTTCGAGGGTAAGGCAGGTGAGGACCCACAGAACCATATCATGTCCTTCCATCTATGGTGTTCCTCAAATTCCATAGTAGATGACTCCATTCGCCTCCATTTATTACAGCGCACTTTCACTGGCTCTGCTGCCAAATGGTATATCGAGCAACCCCATGGAACCCATGTCACCTTTACGTCCCTTGCCTCGACCTTCCTGCAGTTCTTCCAATTACCTGTCCGCTATGACGCGGGTGTTGAGATCCTCCTATCTTGCAAACAGAACACGGCTACCCACACCACAGACCACATTCACGAATGGCGGCGACGCCGTAGCCTATGCAAAATCAAGTTAGATGACCGAATCTTCCTAGATTGGTTCCTCAAATCCCTCCTTCTGCTCATTGCTAAGGACGTGGCAGCCGAAAGACCCTAGTCAGAGGAAGAGGCTATCCTTAAAGCCCAGCAGTTCGATCTCATTTACACCCAGTCGGGTTATCTTTATACCATCATACCTGACGCCCCTCGTGGCGATCCCTCCTAGCACGATGCGTCGGGGGCATCCCACGATGCCGACGGAATCATTGGTCGTCTCTCTTCGCAGCCTCGGCCATTTTCCATAGCTCGTCCTCCCCCTGGCCCTGAACCTTCGCGAGCTACATCACAGTCTGGAGCAACCAACTCGTATGCTCAAATGCCACATCAACACCATTCCCATGGACCCTCCTGTCCACCTCAGTGTTTCAGCCATATGACTTCAGCTTACGCCCCCCCTGATCGCACCTCAACCCTACTATCATCAGCAGGCTACACCAGCTCTTGCGCCACCACAAGCCCAACCTCATTATTATCAGCCACTGCCAGCCCCTGCGGCAAACCCACAACCCACTCCACAGCACTATCAACAACCCCCTCAAGTAGCTGCACCAGTGCAGCCTCCACCTCCATATTATCCACCGCAGCCCGCTCCCGCACCTGCACAAACTCAGAATCCACCTACTACCCAAGGGCAGGTTTACGCCCAAGAAAACCTGCCGCTAAACCAGAACAACCAACGCAACCAGGGCCAAAAAAACCGCGGCAGAGGCCGCAATCGTGGGAACAACCAATAGACCAAGCAAGCTGGTCAACACCCTAATCCCCCCGCTAATAATAACGCGCCCCCTACCAACCAAAACCCTGATCACCCGCCCAAGCAGGCTAAAAACCCTAATTTGCGAACGAACTATCCTTGTTCTGTTTGCGGGGTCTATGGCCACTACACACATTTTTGTCCACATATGGAGCGAGTTCAACAACTTTTGGCTGCTGATAGACTACGGCAAGGACAGGCAGCTCCTCAAGCACCACCCAACCCCCCACAACCTCAGCAGCCACCTTTGGTGCTACAAAACCCCTTACCAAGCCAAGGCTTAGTGAACACTGAACCATTGGCTCCACCTCCAGCTAATGCGCCCATCCAACAAATCACTTATGCGGCTCCTGATCAACCCATCTTTGACTCAGGTACCCACAATCTGTTGATGATGTCCTCCGATGAGGTCAACCTCCAGACTCGGTGGAACCAATATGGCTCCACCTCGGAAGCCCCTCCTGCCAATAACCCCACTAACGCTCATCCCACTGATCAGGAGTTACGTATACCTACACCTCCAATAGATGGAGCTCCCAAAACAGCCCCTTTCCCACTTCACCGTATCAACAACAACCCCAATGCGCGGGCTGCGTCTAACTACAACATTGTCGATGATTTAGCCCAATCCCCCGCAGCCATGTCGATGTTAGAAGTCTTAAAAAACTGCCCTTCGCAGCGTAAGACTTTACTCTCAGCCATTGGAGCTATCGATCCAAATGATTCGCAGTTAATGGCATTTGATTTGAACCAATCTAAACCCCGCCTGCCTTCCAATTTATCATTCCAAGTTTCTGTCTCCATTCGGAATTTTGTCGTCCATCGATGCATTATTGATGAAGGTGCCTCTACATGTGTCATGCCCATCTCCATCTGGCAGAAAATGGGATCCCCCCCTCTCCAGCAGTCCTCTACTGCGTTGCGAGCCTATGACGGCCGTTCAGCTCAACCACAAGGCCTATTGACCAATGTCCCCGTCCAGCTGGCTGGAAAAACCGTCCTAATCAACATCGAGGTTATCAATGCCCAGCTTGATTATAACCTTTTACTTGGCCGCAGCTACATGTATGCCATGTGGGCAGTCGCTTCTACCGTTTTTCGTATCATGATGTTTCCCCATGAGGGACGCGTGGTCACAGTTGACCAACTTACTTACCACGATCCCAATGCCCCTGCAGCGCCCGAAAATGTGCTCCCCATGGTTGAACAACCTATCTCAGGTGCCACCAACACAGTCGTTTCTTCTATAGGGCCCGTGCTCCCCATGGTTGAACAACCTATTTCGGATGCCACCACCTCATTCGTGTCTTCAGTGGGTCCCGGCGTTTACTCCGATGCACCAATGATCTCCACCTTCCCATCTATTCCACCCCTTTCTCCTACCACTGAAGTGTCCGACCTATGTACCCTGTCCCACATCACGTGGACTCCTACTAATCAAACACCTTTGTTTCCTAAACCCCCTTTGGTACCTAGTCACATTGGTGCTACACCCATTCATACCATTCCCTTCCTCTTGCCTCCCTCAGGAGTGGCTAGCGCCCCAGTCATGGCTACCCTCAACCTCCCCGGTTTAACCTTGGGATTACCCATTTGGTATCTTTCTCCTCCCGTTCGTCCCCCGACACCAGATGTCGTCCTGCAACCGGTGCAACCCATCATCACTACTAATCAACCACCTCCTGGTGTCGCTACCCCATCGCCCTCCGCAAAACCTCCCCCTCCTCTTACCAAACCCACTGGGGGTAGAGGCCCCCAACCTTACACTGCTGTCCCACCTGCTAAGACAGTCAAAAACCCCCCTGTGTTTTGTGCTCCTCCCAAATGTGCCCTATGCGATGAGTTGGGCCATACGACTCACCTATGTCCTCAGTTACCAGCATTAAAGAAGTACATGCAAATGCTCGACGACGACCCCACCATCCTGGTTGTCCATCTAGATCCAACCCCTACGCCTCGTGACAAATCCCTGCGCACTAACCAATCCTGTGCCTTATGCGATGTTTACGGGCATTACTCCCATCACTGTCCTGATCTCCCCGAGTACAGAATAGCTCTCTTTGAGATGAACAATCCGGATCTTGAGACGGCACCACTCACCATTGAGGAAATCCATTCCCCGGTCTCGTCCCCTTCTGAAGAGGTTAATACCACTCTCTTTGAGATAAACAATCTGGATCTCGAGATGGCATGCCTCACCATTAAGGAAATCCATTTCCCGGTCTCTCCCCCTTCCGGAAAGGTCAATCCCGTTCTTTTTGAGATGAACCATTTAGATCTTGCAAAGCCATCACCCACCATTGTGGAGATGCACCCCCCGAACTATCCCTCTTCCGACGAGATTAATACCATATATATGATCTCTTCCGTCACTACACCCCCGTCAATCGATTTGATGAACCAAACATTCCGTACGGATGAGTAAATTCTCGAAGCTCTCACTGCCCCGGATTATCCTTGGGATGACATGCACCATCGTTCCTACTTTCTCCCAGATGAATCTTCCTCTAACGCGGTCCGCGACCGCGACTGTTCGGCCCACAGCCGCGGTCCACGACCGCGACTGTTCGTCCCACAGCCGCGGTCCGCGACCATGGTTTTTGACAGCGTGACCCGCGTTCCACCCACATGGTTTGTACAAAAACACCCTAGGACCCACTAACCGCCCCCCAAACCTAAAAATAATGCAGGTGTAAGTTTGACTGCCTACCTGGCTCTCCCGAATCTCGAATCGGCCAGTCGAATCGTCCTGAAAAGACACTTGAGCTCTGGTCCACTACGATTACGAGTCAAAGACAAATAGTACAAATGACACTTGTCCTTGGGCCCACTTCCCATTTATAGTCCATTGACTTTTCTCTTGTTTGGCCATTCTGCACCCAGACGGAGTCCGTTTTCAGAACCGTTTCCACCATTGGAATCAGCATGACGAAACCATCACAATGGTCACCTCGTTGCGTTATTTTGTACTACACCATTTTTTGCCCATTTTTTCGATACCAATAGGCGCCTCGGTTTGCGTGCCACTTTGGCCACTCTCCGTTTTTTCCAATTTTTAGATCGCCGGATTCATTTTTTCGAGCCCGTGATGATGCTTGAGATCATTTCTCGCTCTCACTTGGTATAATTTCAATAGTGCGTCCCTACACCTTGCCGCATCAATTTGCGCGCCACGTCGGCCGTCATCAGATTATTTCACATTTTTTACATGAGCCATCCACTCCTGTCATACTGCAAATGTTTCGTTATTTTGCCACCATTCATTCACCCCGCAAGGAGGCCCACTAGTGTTCCCCCCCACCCTCAGTCCTGGTCATCATAAATATTCCTTGATTAAACACTTCCTCCTTGCCTGGCCATTAATTCAGAGTCTTCTTATTTGCTTTCAGACTCCTTAAAATTGAAAGCAACCACAAGCATGAACTGTCATAGGCTCGTAAAATCCACATGACAGTACCATTCTATTATTTCAGAGTCTTCTTATTTGCTTTCAAACTCCTTAAAATTGAAAGCAACCACGAGCATGAACTGTCATGGGCTCGTAAAATCCACATGACAGTACCATTCTATTACTTCAGAGTCTTCTTATTTGCTTTCAGACTCCTTAAAATTGAAAGCAACCACGAGCATGAACTGTCATGGGCTCGTAAAATCCACATGACAGTACCATTCTATTACTTCAGAGTCTTCTTATTTGCTTTCAGACTCCTTAACATTGAAAGCAACCACGAGCATGTACTATCCTGGGCTCGTAAAATCCACACGACAGTACCATTCAATAACTTCAGAGTCTTCTTATTTGCTTTCAGACTCCTTAAAATTGAAAGCAACCACGAGCATGAACTGTCATGGGCTCGTAAAATCTACATGACAGTACCACTTTATATCCACACTTCTGCTAGTTCCCTAACCCATGAAGAAGTCCCCCCGCGCCTCTTGGCGCTATGATCGATCCTCTCAGCAGCACCCCCAATCAGGTCGCCTTTGTTCAGAGTATTCTGCAGTTTCCTACCATTTTACCATAGCTTGAGTCTCCCTCAGCCCATTCACCCTCAGATCCCATACAGCTATGATCCCTTTACCACCAATCAGTTTCATGTGCTGCCCGATCATCCCTACCATCATACTCTGAACAAAGGAAGT
>LPNX010660664.1:689064-722327 GCA_001517045.1 Pseudotsuga menziesii
TATGCCTTGGACCCATCACCATCTGTGGTGAGTGCCTACGGACCATTTTGAGAGGAATCATCATTGCCTCTCCGAATAGTTGTTTCTCACATGATCGACTTCAGCACCTTAATCGCATCATTGAGAATCGCGCAGGATGTATATCCCTTCCAGTATGTGTAGAAGACCCCGAATTTCCCCCGACTCTAGCACATTGGTGAGTCACTTTGGAACGACCAGTTATATGTTCCTGTGAATATCTGGGCTGCGTTGGAGATTGTATTCAGAAGCCATCCAGTTCCATGCTTCCTTGAGTACCCAGTCCAGTTCCAGACCAGTGTACCATGGCAAGTATGACCGTTGTCACTTTGATCCAGTAGCTCCTCAGTTCCTTCAGAACCACATTCAGTAGCACTGCTGTCATTTCCAGTGTATCAGCTGTTCAGCTCAAACATGGTCAGCCCAGCAGTATGTTCCAGATTTGTGTCCCTTCTGGACCCTTATGATATACACAGTGGATTACTATGTATCCTACAGGTCCCCCTTTTTGGGCTTCACAGTTATTTCTATGTATCTTGATACGAGCATGGGAATGCCTGCCTCATCTAGATTATCAGATGATTCCTCATCCATTATTGAGGTTATGTAATTTTCAGTCCTTGCAGTTGGTTCGAGATCGTTGTTCCAGGCTTCAGTTGGTTCCTTCTCTTCTCCACACCCCAAGAAAAACGAATATGACTTATGATGTCCATCGGCCATACGATGAGCTCCTGCCCTCGCACATCAGGGGGCAATCTGTTAACACCCAAAAAGGGTTCACTACCTCATCTACCCCATTACATGGCTCATTTGTCCATTTTCCCACCATATTTCCATCAAAAACCCATAAAACCATGCAAAAAGCCTCCAAAAGGCCTAAAATGCCTCCAAAAAGCCATAAAACCCTCTTTTCCTCTAAAAATATCCAAAAAGGAATAAAAAATATAAAATAATGAGGAAAATGAAGAAAAAACCCTAAACAGCTGAAACCCTAACCCTAAAACCGCATGGTTTCCAACTATAAATAAGTGATGGAGACCCCTTATTCCATATCCACAATCACAAGTATCCTGCCTCTGCCAAAATTGCTCGTGAAACCCTAGCTCACCATTGAGCTACTTTCACCATTGAGAGCCCCTTTTGGCCCATTTCCACCATTGGAGAAAGAGAAGAAGCAGCTTGAAGCTCGGAGCCACCGACTCGGATCACCGCAAAGGGCTTCACCAACCTTCACATTTAAGGTCAGATCAATACAAAATTACTATTTACTTTTTACTATTTTGCTTAATGAACTTGTTTAGATTTGTTTTTTTATTTCAGTTATAGCTTTTAATTCACATATCATTGAACTGCTACTAAGGAATCCATTGTCCTTAGTAGGTACTCATTCGTACAAGCTAGGGCAAAAACCCTAGCTACAGGTGTCTTCTAACGCTTGCTTCCAATCAGCATAAAAGTCCTTGATGATGCCTTCGATATCCTTCGCTGTCATCCTGAAAAACCCATTAGCCCAATCGTCCTTTTTAGTTCTTTTCGGCCTCAGGTAAAATCTATGGCGGTCCACCATAAAATCGAACCGGTCAGCATATATGTCCATGACCTCCTTGCTGATCCGTGGTATTTCTTCGACGATGTTCCTCAGCAGCCTATAGTACTCATAGAATACTATCATATTGACCTTTTTCTTGGCCGGGTTGCTAGTCTCCCATAAGTTTGTGTAGCACGTACCTCTGGGCTCGTCACTCGCTAGCTATCGAAATTATGTATGGGGCGGCTCCTTCCATCCGACGAATGCACAGAGTATCAGCAACCATGAAAAATGGAATGGGTGGGTTGCCTCATCCTGAGCTTGCAAACAATCTTGCTGAAACATATTTAACAAAAATAAAGACCATATGAATTGTTCCCCCTCTACAACTTGTATGGCCAGGTTAATTACTGATCCCGTGACTTCCTTAGGGTGAACCTTGGTTAACAGTCTACTTGCAAGTAGACTAGCTGTAAATATAAGGGTATTGTCTGTTAAGCTTGCAATGTCATAAGCCCTACCTCCTCGTTGTAGTTTATACTTGGCGACTAGGGTTGGTGATAGCTTGGAATCCTTGGATTTTCCTGTTATATTTGTCTTCGGAACTTGACCAGTCTTGGACAGGTCGATGTTCAGGTCGACCTTGTGACCAAGCCAGAGGTAACCCCCATGTACGCATGACAGTAATATGGGCACCACGCCATTAACCTCTGCGTCACGTCCAAAATGTGGTATTCTTAACAGATTGAGCAGGCCTGAGTGCTCAAGAATCTGGACATGTGCCATGGGAACATATTCATCTGTGCCTGTCCTTGGGTTATTTTGAATTGTAAGGTACTAATCTAGCTGGAAGTGAGGCTATGTCTTACTATCGCCCAGGTTATAATCTACAAATTTAGAAACAGCGGCATATCCTAGTAGATCTCCATCCTCCTTTACTCGAGAATCAATCTGTGGAATAGGAACAGGAAACTTACCACTCTTGGGAATTTTTACCTCTGGTGCACCATCAACTCATGGTATGATGTAGTCTATTGCATTATGAACTTCTTCGTCCAGCTCCGGGCTGGATTCTTCTCTTATGTGAGTTTGGCTCCTCATCCCTGGTCATTGTCCGGTCTGTGATGAACTTGGTGTGGTCATAGCAGCTGTAAGGCCTCCACGCTCGAATCTTCACAAAATCGCTTCTAGAGGTTCATCTTCTGACAGAACCCACTCAGTGTTATACTTTGGATTGGCAATGGCTGCAAACTCTGGAAATCACAGCACTCTGTAACTGAAATTAGCTCTAGACAGGGGAAACTTAACACTGCACTCTATAGCTCTCGGTTCTTTGCAAAAGTAACCCTCCTGACTGAATAATTTCTGCTTTTATACTGAAGGCGGTAATCCCAGATGCAATGGTCATCTAGAATGAACCCATCGGTCATATTAATTGCTTGGACGAGACCACACCCGTCATGCCGTTCCTCAATAAATGCTGAAATCCGATCAATTTTCCTCGAAACGTGTGTGTGCAGGAACCAGTCTTGTCGAAGATTTGCCAAATTTGGAAAAATTGATTATGCCATGCCAAATCTACGGTAAGGTATACTGGTCATTTCCTCATTAACTGCCTGTCAGACGGTGACTTGACTAGCCCTCTGTCTCGTTGCAACTAGGTACATGGCATGGAGAAACATCGCGCTGATACGATGCAACACCACATCACTTGCTCAAAACAAACTTACATGTGTCTTTTTTTTTTCTTTAAAAAAAAAAAATCAAAATGAACCGTCCTTATGCGATTCCTTATACTTAGAATACCTGCCAGTGTAGACTAATTCCTGGTGCGATGCCTCCTTTCAACTACACTAGACATCTGCACCTTCCGCGAATCTGAATTAGGGCTGAGAGGTGGAGTGGCTGTCATTATAAAGCTTAAGCCTACTTCCATTGATCATCATGGGAAGAAGCTCCCCATTCAGTTTGCTGAGCTGAACGGCTCCTCCCTCTATGACTTGCTGTATCTGATATGGCCCCAACCAATGCGTCTTGAACTTCCCTGGAAACTTGAGAAATTTACTGTCATAGAGGAGTACTAAGTCTCCATTCTGAAGAGTCTTAATCTTAATGTGCCTGTCATGCCAAGATTTTTCTCGTGCCTTTTGCACTTTCTGATGGAATCTGGCGATGAATCTGTCTTCCTCTAAGGCAAGCAACTGCACTAGCCTCTCATGCACCGTGTCTGTATCAGCCATTCCAGTGATCTGAGCAATTCTTAAACTGGGAAGGATATACTCCATAGGCATAACAGCCTCCTGTCCATACACCAAGCTGAAAGGTGTGTGTCATGTAAGTTTCTTGCATGTAGTCCTATATGCCCATAATACAGCGTTAACTCTGAGGTCCCAATCATTCCTTTGGCTGTTGCATATCTTAGTAAGAGCATTTTTGAAAAATCTTGTTAAAGGCATCCACCGTACCATTAGCTTGCGGGTGGCAGGGAGTGCTCTTATGGTGCTGTGTCTGGAATTCTTCCGTCAAGGCCTCAATGGTGTGATTCAAGAAGTGTGTGCCTTGATCACTCATCAAAATTACTGGGCATCCAAATCTAGTGATGATGTTTTCAAAAATGAACTGTGTGGCTATAGCAGCATCACAGTTTCTTACTGCTTTGGCCTCGGCCCACCTAGTGAGGTACTCTGTTCCAGTGATGAATTATCTCGCACCAGTTCATTTTCCCGGTGGGTTGATAGGACCCACAAAATCTATTGCCCACTTGTCAAATGCACGCAACGTAACCTGCAATCGCAGTGGCATTTCATCTCTCCGCAAGGGTTTTCCTACCCTCTGGCAGATATCGCAACATCTGCAAAAGTCCTTAGCGTCTTTATGTAACATAGGCCACCATAATCCTGCGGTCAGGATTTTCTACGCAGTCAGCTTTCCAGCGAAATGACCTCCTATGGTACCTGAATGTGCTTCTCTGATAATAGCCTCTTTTTCATGCGGCATCACACATCTGCGCAGGACTTCATCTGGACCTAACTTGTATAGCTGTTCTGCGATCAGGGTGAAGTTTGCTGCTTTAACAACCAACTGCCTCTTTTGATGCTTGGTAAACTCCTCAGGCGCCCTTCCTGTAGTGAGAAAGTGAATGATATCAGCATAGTACTCATCTGCGATCTGGATAGAAAACAATTGCGCATATGGCAAATTGTCCTCTATATTACTTGGCTCTTCTCCTAAGTGTATTTGCGACAGATGGTCAGGTCCAACATTCAATATTCCTGGTTTGACAATGATTTCAAAATCATACTCCTGAAAGAGGAGTAACCATCTGCAGATTCTTCTCCCTAACACTGGCTTATTGACCAGATACTTTAATGTGGAATGGTCAGTAAACATCTTGAACGAGGCACCCAACAAGTAGTGCCTGAACTTCTGTAGTGCGTACACCATAGCTAAGCCTTCTCTTTCTGTCGCGGTGTAGATCTTTTCTGCTATCAATAGTTTTCTGCTGGAGTATGCGATAGGATGATCGATACCTCCTTCTCCTGGTTTTGTTAAAACAACCCCTAGTGCGATGCCAGATGCATCCACATGGACATGAAACAGCTTAGTCTAGTCTGGGAATAATAAGATGGGTGCTGTAACCATATTCTCTCTAAGTGTGTTTAGACTCTGCTGGCATTCCTCATTCCATAGGAATTTTACATCTTTCTTTAACAGTTTTTCCATTGGTGCTGTGATCTTTGCGTATCCCTTGATGAATTTTTTGTAGTACCCTGTATGACCAAGTATTGTTCTCAATTGTTTGACTAAGTTGGGTGCTAGAATATTTACAATGATGGAAATCTTTGTGGGATCTACCATCAAGCCTTTCCTGCAAACAATGTGACCCAACAAAATACCAAATGGCGCACAGAATATACATTTTTTCAAGTTCTGAGAAATCTGGTACTGCCTACATTTCTCTAACATCAGTCTTAAATATCCTATGTGCTTGTCAATTAATCCAAATACATTCCAATCATCGAAATAAACTTCTAGGAATTTATGGATGTATTCCTTAAATACAGCAACTACTACTCTAGAAAAGATAGCTGGTGCATTCTTAAGACCAAAGGGCATTACCGTATACTGGAATGAGCCCCATTCTATTGCAAACGTGGTCTTATGGCGATCTTCTATGTGGATCCTAATCTGGTGATAGCCTGAAAAGCCATCAGTGAAGGAGTAGACCTCCTGTCCTCCCACATTGTCTAATACTTCATCAGTGAAAGGTGTCGGGAATGCATCATGAAGTGATGCGTCATTGAGTTTACATAAGTCGACACAGATCCTGATGTCTCCTTTGGTTTTCTTCTCTTGCATGACCATGGGACTAACCCATTCGCTCTCTTATACAGGCTCAATGATGCCTGCTGCTAGCATCTTATCGATCTCATCCTTAACTTTTTCTTTGTAGCGCGGATTCAATCTATATGGACGCTGCTTGACTGGTCTAGCATCCTCTTTCAATGGTATCCTCATTACTCCCAAGTCTCCGACTATTCCCTTCATCTCTGTGAACTTGGTGGGAAATAGGTCCTAATAGTCATGTAACAAGTCTGCAATCTGTCCAACTGTTTCATCGGTCCAGTAGTCTCCAATAGAGGCAAACTTTGGTTTTGTGTCTGTGCCAATATTGATCTTTTTAATCTTGAGCAGCTCTGTGATTTCTGGAGTCTGTAGCTTCAGTCCATCAACATCACGAGTCCCTTCTAACTCCGGAATGTTGATGTTGCAAGGATCCTCATCCTCCTCCTCTGGTTCTGTTGCAAAATTGTAGCACTCAAGCGCATCTTCTAACTGGATGGACCACTCAGGTTGAGTTTGTACTGATGGTGTACAATCCTCAAATATCTTAATCTTTATTATCTGTAGGGCTTGATCAACATTTGGATACTCATATTCAAAATCGAAGGTGAGTAGAAAGCTATCTATTAGAAGTGGCCATGTAATCGTTCCCTTGCGCAATTCAGTCTCTGTGTACCAGTTCCGTGGAATTGGGTCCAAAGTGTGAATGAATCGGTGAACCCATTCATCCTCGGGAATGTTTAACCAATTCTGTTCACATGTTTGAATATGTGTCCTAGGGTCACTTTCTCCTGTGTATCTCTGCTGGATATGCTCTCTATCGATAGAGAATCTGATCGCCATCAATCTCTTAATATCATCCCATGATGCGATATTCTCTTTATGTGCATACCACCATCTTGCAGGTGTAGCTCATACTGCAAGGTCCATAGCTGCAATCCTCTGCTCGTGAGGGATTTATTGTTCAAACTGCATGAGAAATTCCTAGATGTCTGTTATACCATGAAATGATGGAATCTCGTTGATCTCTGTGCCAATCCATCGCAGTGACTTAGTCATGTACACACATCTACGTGCTTAGACTTCGTAAAGTCTGTTCTTCCAGTTCTCTAGACCAACATCCGAATCTGATGTGCATGAGCTGTCGCATCGCCAACTAATGTTCCCTTCTGCGGTTGGATTGATGTAGTCGCTCTGGTTCGCAGTCATCTGATAGAGGCTGTCCATGTTACGTGCCTCTTCCTCTGCTCGGATAGGTTCAATGTATCTAGGACCCTGAAGAGGATCCAACGGTGTGATGACCCGGATCTGCGCATCCTCAAAGGTCATTTTTCTTCTCTTTAAGTTGATAACGGCCATGTTACCGATCGCCCAATCAATGCCTAACAGTGCTGGATATGGTCTACTATCGCCAATAATTTCTATAACTTGAAAGTCCGCAGAGCTGCGAACTCCGTCAATGTCAACTGGCACCTGTGATAATCGACCCAGGGGTGATACCCACTGTTGATTAGCTAATCTGAGATGGATAGGTGATCTGACTATCTTAGGGCTACCCATCTGTTCCCATGTCTGCTTAGTCAGAACATTTACCTCTGATCCTAAATCTAGGATGACCTCGTCCATTTCAAATTCTCCAACCTGTGCTGTGAGTCGCATCTCTCTTCCTGTTCTTGTATGTCCCCTAATACTATGAATAGCATGCTATGCATTGCTCACGGAAGAAGATAGCTGACACTGATCTATGATGCACTAAAGTTCTCCAATAGCTTGCTCATTTCTCTCGAGTTTTAAACAACTGCACAGGAAGGATTGTACACTTCTTGCCAACTCGTCTTCATCGCAAGCGCCCGATGTGGTAGCCTATGATGTCTGGTCAAGGCTAATGCCATAAGGTGCTTGCTACGGTACGCCCCTAGATGGCGGTACCTACGATCCTGATTGCATAGGGTCATCAAAGAAAGTCTTAGCTTCCTGAAATGTCTGTTTGTTCTTCTGCAGGTCAAGTGGTGTTGCTTTGTTAGGAGCTTTACGTACCCACTCCTGACCTGTGGTCTTTTCAGTAACCTGTGATATCTCGTTGGTGGAAACACCACTACGAGTCACAATGTTGACTCTTAGTTCTGGTTCTTCCTGCTCAGCAGCAATAAACTGGATGTTCTAGTGTACTACTGGCTTAGGTTCTTTGATCTTAGCTATCAAGGTAGGACAGTATTCTATAGCATGATTGTAAGATTTGCAATAGTTACATGTGGTGGTAGGGCTCTGACAGTCCCTAGCATAATGTCCTACAACTCCATAGTTGTAACAAGTGATTGGTCTGCAACCATGGCCAAAGCCTTCTCCATGGCCAAATCCTCCTCGTCCTCCTCGTCCTCCTCCACGGCCACAATAAGCCGGATCATGCTATGGTCCTGCTGCTTGACCCTGTGTTTCTGATTGGACTATGTACAGGTCTTGCTTTGCTCCGACCATGAGATCATAGGCTCAGCAATCATGTTGATCATGACCTACTGACTTACAGAAGATGTAGTATAAGTTCTTAGGTGTCTGTACGTACTTCTGAAGTAGAGGGCACTGGTGAGGTAGATGTCCTCTTGTTTTGCATATTTCACACCACGGCCCATGGGTCTGTGGTAAGGGGTTAGGAGCCCCAGTTTCTAGATATTCTACAAAGACTGGACAGTTATCTTTAGTATGGCCTCGTGCTTTACACTTTACGCACCAAATGTATTGCGCAACCTCTTTCCCTTTCTTAAGTTCATGCATCTGTATTGTGAGATTAGCCAACTGGTTTTGCAGATTTGTCATACCTGTGCTAGTTTCAGCTAGAGGTGAATCCTCTAGTTTCATCGCCATCTCCAACGTGTCATCCTGCATCTGGAGTTTCTACTGCATTAATGGTAGTTTGATGTGAGGGAGCAACGCTGAAATAAACCATTCCTTATGTTGCTCCGGTGCAAAATCAAAGCTGACTTGGTCTATAAGGGCTTTAAATTTCTGATCAAAGTCCCACACTGACTCTGTAGGTAACTATTTGATGTCTTTGAGCTCTGTAATGCACTGTGACTCAGACTTAGGTTTCTTAAAATCTTTAATCATGGCATTCCTAACCTGGATAAGTGTTCTGGGTACTGCTGAGGTAGCCGATGAGGTATACTTCATGTACCATGTTAAGGCTCGTTCTCTCAGTGTGGTGACCAACTGTACAAGTTTACTATTATCATCATTGATTGCTTTAATGGTCCACACGGCTTCACATAGAAACCAATGCTGCTCTGGGTCCTCTGCCCCTGTACCCTTACAGATAGGTAGCTTCATATCATCCCCCATTCTATTTCTACGTGGTGGATGTTGATTTTCTGTGTTACTACCACTCGGCTGTGTAGGTGGAGGTGATGTAGCGGTAGTATGTACTATCTGGGAACTACTAGATGGATTTCCTATGGGATTTCTCTGAGTCCCGATCTATTTCTGTGGGGTATAAGGGTGGTAAGGGATACCCCCTTCTGTTCTGTCTGTGGTACTGTGACTCTGTTGTCTAGTATTATCTGAACTATCTTCAAATATGGGAGATTTGAAATCTACTTTGTATTTATTTCCACTACGTGTACGTCCAATGTCATCAAAATCACTTTCAAACTCTTGTGACATTACTATCTTTACTTATTCATCTGAAACTAGATCCATTCTTCATTTTTCATTTAATAGCATCTTAATGGACAAGTTTAAAGATTTTAGGTACTTACCGTGATGTCCCTTGAAGAAGTACCATTCAGCCTCGCTGAAGCTTTTTCTCTGGTCGACTGCAAACTCTGTGACGAAGCCTTCTAGCACACTCGCAAGATAGAAGTCTACTGTCCTCGTAATGGGATTATCAAGGTTCTTCACGGTCTGAATCAGCTCCAGTGTCCAGACGATGTTTCTTTTCTTCTTGAATATGTTCTTATCAGTCAACTTTGATAACCAGTCGTAAAGCTCGTTTCCAAAGGCCACAAAAAATATCGTATGCAGGTCTATAACGATATGTTTTTGTAACCAGTCCTCTATACTCAGTCTAGGACTCTTGTTCTCTCATTTAGAAAACTCTTTCTCGTTAGACACAACCCACTTGTTGAGTTCGTCTCTAGTAGGATACCAACAGAACATTTGTGCTCAGTTTGTTCAAAACCGGCAACGAAACCATTTGTTGGTCGTCTGGGCAGACCCGGGTTTACTATATTGAACCAACAACACCCCTAGCTCACTGGCCCTTTCGGTGACAGACCGCGGAGCGGCCTGAAGTCTCACCCGAAGTGATTCTAATGGGTTGGTCGAGGACTCAAGTGTCTTGACCAGGTTCTGTATGGCATCCTATATGCGTCTCGCAGCCCTTCTTAGCTCATGAGACTGCTCTTTCCTCCCTGCGATGTGATGCGCAGTTTTCCTCTTTATCGCAATGACTCCAATTCCCCTATCGCATCGCCCTACCGCGGTAACACCTAAATCTTTCCTACACTTGCTTCTCAACCCATGGTATCGCGCACCGCAGCTCCTCTACTGGTGCGATATCGCCTCCCTGCGATATCCTACCACTGCGACTCAGTGTACTTATCTTACTGGTGTTAACTCATCGGAAACAATGCGCAAAGCTGTTTTATACTATGACTCTTAACTGTCTTAAGGGAAACTCAGACAGGCTCTTATACAGAATGCTTAAAGACTTCAACTTGCATTTATCCTGTTATTATGCTATGAACTGAATAACATACACATACATATATTTACTGTAAGAAAATTTTATGTAATGAATGACAGATATAACAAGTAAATACAATCACATGAATCAAGCACATAACACTCTAGTTTTACGTGGTTCACTTCCAGGATGGAAGTTACGTCCACAGAACTATGTTTCTATATTATAACTTGAGAGAGGTACATAGTTCTGCTGCACTGCATATGTAGCTAGAGATCTTCTGGGTAACTCCGTACTCATCCTGGAGCCCTTCTATCCTAGATCTCTTCTCTATATTGTCTTCTTACAATATACTCTCACCCTTTCTCTCTCTCTCTCTTTGTCTATCAATCCCTGCGGATTGTTACAATGCAAAATAACAGTAAGCTAACATACTACTAATAATCTGACTAGCTGGATGGCCTAAAATGCCCAAAATTCCAACCTTTTACAATACAAATTACATCCCTTTATAGGCGGCCCGAAGGTCTCGCCATTACAACACTGTGGGCCTGTCCCAACAGTAACCCAAACCCTAACTAGTGACAGTTGACGTATCTGTACTTGGGGTAGCCGCTTTCCATCACACCACTGCTCTCTGTAGTCTTCCATGCTTCCCGGCATTGACCATGGGTACTATGCACCGCTTCCCATCTTCTGTCCTTCGTCTTCAATACCTCGGCCTCGTTGCTCCTTTTCCTTTATGAGGGTAGCTAAGCACTCCTGTATTTTCCACTGCCTTCAATGCAGTGGTTGAGCTCTCTCTTCTTGGCCTCTCAGGTACTGTCGTCTTCTTTGACTTCTCTGTTTCAATAGTCACGGTTTCCAGCTCTGCTCTACAGCTAGAAACATGCTACAGTGTCGTAGCTTCACCTTATCTCTTCGTCTTCTCCATACTGTTTGTCTGCCAAAATGGCAGCTTTTCCTATAGCTGCGGGACCCTGCTCCAACAACAGATATGGTATTCTTTTGGTGATCACAACTATGAATTTACTTGACATGTCCATTATTGTGAAAAAGGTTCAATTCATGCTCTGTTGAATGGTGGCAGGATAAAATTTGAAGTGAAACCTAGTCAGTTCTTGCAGGTGAAGGCCCTGTGCTTCACAAGGGTTCCTAAGTTCTTATTTTCACATTTCTTACATCTGGTATTAAGTTTCATATAGACATATTGTATTTCTCAGAAAGTAAGGAAATATGTGTATCAAATGAGAAATCTTCTTAGGAATCTACAAAGTCCATCATGTGTTGTTCACACTATTTGTCAAATTGCAAGATGTATTTCAAGTCTAAAGATATCCAACATGTGTTTCACACTATTTTTCAAATTGCAATATGTATTTCAACTTTAAAGATGTCAATGCAGAGGCAAAGGAAATTTCATGTAAGGTTTGATCTATTTCTAGTGGTGATGATAATGTAAAATCCACAAAAACCAGGTAGGATTATAATTATGCCCAAGGTAAGATAACCCATGTGAGCAATAAGTGGTAGACTATTTTTGATGAATTTACATTTAATGTACCGAGCTCCATCTCTTTTTCCATAATACCGTTGAGAACGTTTGTGGTTTTCCTTTCTTTTAGACATTGCTAGTTAAGTGGGATGTTTAAGTTCATTTGGTAGTTGTTGGGTGGTAGTTGTGTTGTCATTAGGACTAGTATTTATATTTCTTGGCTTTTTCTCGATCAAACTATCTATTTATAGCTAGAGACTTGGCTAGTGGGCCCTAGTTAGGTGTTTCGGATAGATATATCTGCTAAGAGGAAATGAGTTTCCTAATTCATGCTTAGGAGGAGATCTAACTTACATTTTATGTTATGAGTAGTATTTGCGTGGTTTCTTAGAGTGCAAGCAAAAAAAATATCTATGTATATAATTGAAGGCTTCAGATTACAGATATATTTGGATCTCTTGCACTATTTTCCTCTTATCTAAGCTTTGTGTTTCGTAGAATGTGCAAAAGTGGTGTCTGTATGCATGGAAATTATCACTGCATAATCCTTTAAATGACACTAGTTGGGAGAGACCAAATGGGTCCCATAGCAAGAACATTGGTTGCAAGGATGAAGACTTGTTATGTTGAATTTCGTAGTGAGTTGCAAGACATAAAACATTGCTAGCAAAAGTTCAAGCAAGCGATGCAAGGTAGAGTTCTGTTAACAAGGTAGTGAATGGTGTTGGGAGGTAGTTACTTGGGGGAAGCTAAAAGTGAATGAAACTACAATAAAATATATGATAATAGTTATTATTCTATGTTACATGGGGATGCGCCCCCCAAGATTGAGGGCATGCTCCCCTTGTTTCCCATGCCTCGAGGGCTAGGGGACTCCTTGGGAAATGTTTCCCCATGCCCCTTTTCTCCGAAAACTTGAGGAAATGCACAAGGAACGTTCTAGAGAGGTGGGGGCATCTAGGTGCCCCTTCACAAAGAGGGGGACACTCAGATGCTCCAACACAACTTTTTATTTTATTTTCATAACTTAAAAAACAAAAACATAAATAATTAAACTAATAAACTTAAAAACATACCCCACTGTGGTGCCCTGTCCTAGTCAAGTTATGACTGTTTTAAACCATAGATGATAGGTCAATGGTGGTGTTAAGTTTGCTAGAGGGAGTTGTGACTCTACTTTGGCTGGAACTGTTGGGCTATAGGGTAGACCTAGGGTTTATACTTTAACTTGCACCAACAAAAAGACCCACAGTGTTGGCCCTTTCGGCAACAACCTGCGAACAGGTTGTAGTCTCACTCGAAATAGCTATGGGGTGCCGCAGAATCAGGTTTCTGCAAGCAGAAGAGGGATATTACTATACCTTTATCCTTAACAACAGTTATTTATACAAAATAGAACTTCTAAATTCACTTATATAGCTTCGTAGTTAAATAAACAAACAGTTTCTTGCTTAACCCTTAACTGGGAATTCACAGTGAAGTTGATATTTAGCAGTTATCTTACTTTATCAATTATATACTTATCAATGCATGAAAAGAAAACATAACAAAATCAACACAAAAGCACAACCACAACACAAGATATAACGCGGTTCACCCACAGGGTAGGGGCTACGTCCACAGAACTACGCTTTTATTCAACTCTTTACAAAACAACAGTTTTGATCTGCACACTCAGCTGCAGATCCTTTCCTTCAATTCTAGCTGCGCACTTAGCTGCAGTTCCTTTCTTACAAATCTAAGCTGCACACTTAGCTACATTTCCTTTCCTTAAAAAAACCTTCTGCGCACACAGCTATAGTTCCTTCTTACAAAAATACTATGTGCACACAACTGTAGAGGTTGTCCACGCACACAGCTGGGACTTGACCTTAAAACCCAAAAATAGATCTTAGCTTCGCATCACATGATCCTCATGTCATTAGATACCCTTGACATCTTTACATGAGTGCATATTTATAAAAGTGCACTATTACAAAATCATGGGCTTACACACAAAATTTATGGACAATTACAAAAAAGAGGGCTTTGACTCAACCCCGACACCCATAAGACTATTTTGACGTGCAACTCTACTTGCAAGCTTCCACAAAAACCATGGAGTTACCAAAATTAATGACCGTTAAGGTGCGTGCCCCAACAGGCCCCTAAGACTCACCAGTGTCCCGTCCCGAGACACTCTGCTGCTTGTCCGGTGGGGGAATCTTGTTGGTAAAGATAGTGAACTGCTTGTTGAGGCCACACATGATATTGTTGGTTGCTTGCTCCTTCTCCACCAACTCCTGCAATGATGCTGATGATGCTTCACTGGCCTTTTCCTGTGCAAATGCATCATACTCCTTCAGAACTTTAAGTTGGCTATTCGCGGCAGTACTCAACTCCAAGGCCTCATTGATAAGGGGCTGCATAGAATTTTCCAATAGTGTTGCTCTTGTTTTGCACGACTCAATTTCCTGCTGGAGTTCATTGCTTTGCTTTACCTTGAGCATCTTCTGCATAGGAGGCAGAGTCTTAATTTTGGCTTTCACTACATCCAGCTCTCTCTGTCGCTATTTGATGTTTTCTTGCAGCTTTTCTACTTCTAGATTTTCCTGTAGGTTTTCCCAAGTGTTGAAGGTTTCATCTAGGAGTTTTGCTGTACTACTCACAAGATCTAAGATCTTTGTGGCTGAGGCCTGAATATCTCTGTGATGCTGCTCCCTAATCTCTGGCGGACTCTCCGGAATGATGCGAAGTTGAAGCTCCGCAATCTGAGCCTCATGTTCTGCTTTTAGTTTTTCAATCTTGCTGCGAGACTGTTGTGCATAGTCTTTCAGCTTAGCAATTCTTTTCTCTATTTCTTCCTCAACATGTATGTCAAAGTCAAGGAGACTTTGACATGCCTCATCCAATACTCGAACTAGTGTAGCCTGCTTACGTTCTGCATCCCTCTTCCTCTGCTCCGCTTCCTCCAACTGTGCTGCGATGCTCTCCCTCTGATTTATGGTATTTTCCAGCTACTTGTGCGAGAAGCTATCTCATTCTTGGATCTCCCTCATGATGGCCAGTTGGCAAAGGTGTAGCTCCGACATAGACAACTTGGTGTAATCTATCCCAACTGTCATGCTCATCTCCGAGCGAGATGCTATGTCAGTTATTATGAGGGCCGCACTTGATACTTGTTCTTCGTTATCTCTAGCTGGCCATTGCCTTGTGTCTGGCTGCACGCTTGCTGGGACACTGCTTGCTACAACGCTAGTTGCTGACTTTTCTGCTAACTCCTTCAGCTCTGAGATTTGCTGCGATACGTCGGTGAGCACATTGAGGTGTGTAGCTGCAAACTCTGACCATTTGTTGGTTAATACTTTTGTGGATTTTGTCAGGCCCTGATCAAGCTCTTCCATCATCATAGCGGGCTCTTCAACAATATTTTTGTCCTTGGACGCCTTCGTTTTCTTTTTGGACTGAGGATTGGTGACTTCTTTTTCCTCTGGATACTTGCGCTTATCTAGCTGGTTAGGGTCTGAGACGGTTTTGACCGATTATTCTTCTTGATCATCAGCTCCACTATCTCCACCCTGGTCACCTTCACTCTTCTGCGACTCACTTTGTTCTATACTGTCCTCTGGTGGGTCTTGTTGCTGCGTCTGACTAGGGCCTATGCCCACATTGGTGACTGGAGGGACTAGAATGTTGGGCTTTGTCCCTGCGTCCTTCATCCATTCAGTCAGCCATTGCTGAACTATTGCGAGGATGTCTTCCTTGGTCACCACGTATGGCAACTTCCAGCATGCATGTTTCTTATTTGCGCGGGCCTGGATGAAGACATTGTGCATGTTGGCATTGAAGTTGGCCACTCCATCATACCGAGAGAATAGCTCATTACTGAGCCACGGTGTCTTCAGAATCTCATATGATATACTCATTGAGTAAAAGGAGAACACATAGTTCGTCATCTGCTATAGGGTTTTATCCTGCGACACCCACAGAGATGCGTACCTTGCTGTGCCATGCATGTTTGGTCACACATCAACAAACTGCACCTCGGTAGGCTCTTTCCATCCTACCAGTGCAATAAGCACTACCAGCCATGAATAGTGAAAGGGTCTACCTTTATCCTACGCATCGCAGACATCTTTTAGGAATTCTTTGGCAATGTACTCTGCCCATTTGTAAACATAGCCTTCGGTACAGTTTGCAGCAATACTGACAATAGGGGTAGACACTTCATGTGGTCTGCACTTTCTCATCAGTTTGCAGGCTAAGAGCTCAGTTACGAAGTGAATGTTTGGTGCTGAATTGTCAAGGTTTGATACCCTCGCTTCCCTTTCGTCAAGTTGAAGTGGTCCTTCATGCTTTGTGCCAGCTTTGTATCTTCGTGTTTTGAAGGAAATTCGATCCTTGGATTAGGCCCTTCCTTTGGTAATCCTGTGATCCTATGAATTAACTTGCCATTAATAGGAATTCTTTTGTCTCCTATCCATAGGTGCCCATCATGCACCAATTCCAATAGCTTCTTGACTACCATGGTCACCTGTGTGCTACAACCAAAGTGGGGAACATCAAGTATCTTCAACAAACTAGCTTTCTCCAAGCCATCAGCCCACTGTTTCACTTTTAGTCATGTTGCTCTAGTCTCCGGATATTTGACGAAGTGCAAGTATGTTCCCGGTGCGAACTATGGAAACTTCCCACATTCATTCGTATCGTGGTATGCATACTTAAGCTAGTCTATTTTCCCTGTCATGATTCCGACCAGCTGCACACCTGGTGGCAGTGAAGGGGTGAGTAATGTGAACTTCTTTATCCGTCGAGGTAGCTGAAATCCTGGTCGAATAGGTGGAAGATATGGTGGACGCTACAAGGCAACATTCTCATCCCCTTCATGTGTGATCTCTGCTGAACCAAACAGATTTATCTCGGGATCCTACGGTGTTTTCCCTGATTGCTTGTGTCTGTCTTCGTTCTGCTTGGAACGAACTTCAGGCTTAAACTTTTTCTTGGTAGATCATGTCTGCATTGGTTGAGGCAGTGCTGGGGGAGTTTCTTCGTAGGGTGCAGAGGTAGGTGGGTGGCTGAAAAGGTTCTACAAACCCCCTTGTTCAAATTCTCTCACTAATTCCTGAAGCTCGTGATCAGCTATCATAGGCTCAATTGTAAAAGTCAAGGAAATGCATAATGCGATTTTCGCAAGCCTGGGTGTCTTCTTATAGAATCCATCGATCCGATCTACCATAACTATGCATTGAAGACACCAAATTTGGCAGAGATCTTGTCCAAACAGTGCTAGATTTCCCAGGATCTCATTATGACAGGCAGTTAACGTACCGGTGCCACCAAATCTGGTGTTTTTCAACGGTCGAATTTTAAGCTCTGACACATCTTTCTTCTTCGGCACAGCCACCAAATTCAGCTTTGACACAATAAGGACCTTCGACACATCTTTATACCACGACAAAATTTCTTTGACAGCCTCCCTGATTCCTGCAGCGAGCATCTTTTCTAACTTCATCCTGACTTTTTCTTTATACTTAGGCTTCAGCCTATAAGGCCGCTATTTTACAGGCTTCACATCAGGTTTCAAAGGGATTTTTATCACTCCTATATCACCAAGGATACCTTTCATTTCTGAGAACTTCGTCGGAAATAAGTCTTGATAGTCATGGAGAAGTTGAGTCACTTTGCTTACCGTTTCTTCATCCCAACAATCTCCAATAGTAACATACTTAGGTATTTCTTCAGACCCAATGTTTACTTTCCTTGTCTTCAAGGGATAAGTCACTTCAAGTGCCTCGACTGCTGGTCCATATACTTCACAGTGTCCTTCTGACTTAGGAATGTTAATGTTGCGCGGGTCATCATCCTCGTCAATTGCGAGGCTATAAAATTCTACTGCATTAGCCTCTTGTTCCTTCCAATCAGGTTGGTACTCTGCTATTTCTTTATCATCAAACACCTTAGTATGGATCAACCTAATCGCTGCGTCTAAAGCAGGACAAACCTCATTAATAGAAAATGTCAGCACAAAACTATCAACAAGACTATCCCAACTTACTATACCATGGCGAAGCTCCACCTCCGCATACCAGTTCTTTGCTACCGGTTCCAGAGTGTGTATAAACCTATGTACCCATTCTTCACGAGGTACATGCTTCCATGCTTCGTAGCATTGATCCAAATGTTCCTAAGGGCTAGTCTTACCATTAAACCTGCTTCGTACCTCCTGAGGTTGATCCATGAATCTCAGGAGAAGGGACTGTTGGCAAGCTTCCCAACTATGAATGTACTTTTGATGACCATTCCACCATCTAGCAGCTGTGGCTCTAAATGCTAAATCTAGAGTCTCCATTTTCTATGAATCTAGTACCTACTCTGAAAATTGCAAAATAAACTCTTAGGGGTTTATCAAGCCATCAAAATTAGGTAAGACTCTTGTCTGTGAGCCAAGCCATCTGAGAGACTTGGTAATTCTTGCACATCGATGTCCATGTAGTTCATAAAGTCTATTCTACCAATTCTCTAAGCCTTCATCTGAATCAGTCATGCAAGAACTATCACACTTCCAATCCATTATACCTTCAGTTGTAGGGTTAACATAATCGTCTTCTTTAGCTGTGATGTTGTAGATATGATCCAAAATACCCTGATCTTCATCTCTGACTTGCTCTGTGTACCTTTCTCCTTAAGAAGGGTCCAAGGGTACTATGACTCTCAAACCTTTTCCTTCAAAAGTCATCATCCTGTTCTTAAGTTTGATTACTGCAGAATTCTCTATTGCCCATTCAATTCCTAGCAAGGATGGATAGCGGTTGCTATCATCAATTATCTCAATGACTTCAAAATCTGCTAAGGTACTGACTCCATCAATGTCTACTGGGACACTAGGGAATCTTCCTAGGGGCACAATCTTCTGTTGATTGGCTAATCTCAACTGTATAGGGGACCATTCAAGGGTAGGTTTTCCCATTTGTTCCCATGTCTGCTTAGTTAAGACATTTACTTCTGATCCCAAGTCTAAAATGATATTATTCATGTCATACTCTCCTATCTGAGCATGCAATCTCATTTCTCTTCCAGTTCTTCTAACTCTATTGACAGTTTTTTCTTTACCAGAGCTTCGCTGAGGTTCACAAGAAGCAATAACTTTATGTAACTCATTTAAAGCATTATGATTTCTTAAGATCTTCATACAACTTTGCAAAAATGATGACAGTCTACTTACTTTATCTGTCGAAGCTCCTTGAGATTGTAACTACTGTTTATGGTGTTGCGCAAGTGCTACTGATGTGCTCGTATCAGTAAAATCTTTTTGGCTTCCATAAATGTTTCTTTTTCTCTTCCCACATCAAAGGTTGGTATTTTCTCTGGGGTCTTACGAACCCAAGCCTCGTTAGGCTGTTTCTCCTTATTTTGCACTTGTGTCATAGCTCCACTCCTTGTAGCAATGTTAATGGTTGGGACAGGTCTTTTCTCTACGGAAATCATCTGAATATTCTGAGTAGGAGCACTATTTCTTTCTTGTATTTTGGATATCAACTGTGGGCATTGCTCAATGACATGATCTACTGCTCTGCAATATCGACATGTCATAGTTGGGTTCCAACAGTCTCTAGCTAGATGTCCTACCTGATTACAGTTATAGCACACAATCTGGCCTTGACCTCTTCCATACATACCACCATGACCACGACCTCCAAATGTACCTTGACCTGATGGATTACCATGGTAATCATATCCATCATTGCCTTTTGCATCATTCTGTACCCTATAAGCATCATATGTTCGCTCTCTCATGAGGTCAAATCTGCGACATTCATATTCATTATGTCCAACTGACTTACAGAACTTGCAATAGGGATTCTTAGGGACTTTAACATATCTCTGCAACAGATAAGAATCTTCAAGTCGGTGCTGGCCAGATGTCCTACAGATCTCACAATATAGAACATTAGGATTGAGCAGGTTTGGCGCACTAGAATTCAGATAGTTCCTTAACGCAGGACACTGTTCTCTGTCATGGCCTTCTGTCCTACATCGTGTACACCAAACCTCTTCACAAATATGTTTCCCCTTCTTCATGTCGCGAAGCTCCAAATCCATTTCTGCCAACTGCGCTTGTATTTGGGTGATGCCAGAATTATCTTCGACAGGAGTTGTTTCAAGCTTCATAGCAATCTCCAAAGCCTCTTGCTGATCAGCAACCTTCTGTTGCATGAGTGGAGTTCTGATATGTGGTAACATTGTTGCAATGAACCATTCCTTATGTTGTTTTAGTCCAATAGTGAAGCTAAATTGATCTTGCAAAACTTTGAACCTCTGATCAAAGTCCCAAACTGATTCACCACGCTTCTGCTGAATCTCTTTTAGCTCAGTTATACACTGTGATTCTAATTTGGGCTTCTTGAACTCTTTTATCATGGCTATTTTAATATCAGCAAAAACATGGGTATGAGTACTAGAGAACTTCATGAACCAGGTCAAAGCCTGGTCTCTGAAAGAAGTGACCAGCTGTGCTCTTCTTATATCTTGATCCATAATGTTCTTAGCAGTCAACACAGCTTCACATAAAAACCAAAACTGTTCTGGATCCTCTAATCCAGTTCCTCTAAAGACGGGTAGTTTGATGTCATCATTCATATGGGCCATTTGAGATCTAGTGGGGGAGGGAGGGGGAGGGTAACTTGCTGAGGTAGACTGACCTACGACAGGAATACTTGGGCTAGGGTTACTTTCAGACTGCGATGGGTTCTCGGGGGTAACAGATATGTGCTGTGGATTTATAGGAGGCTTTCTAACAGAAGGGGTTTCTTTGGACTTAGAGTCTTCTGGTCTTATTGGGGTATACTCGGTATAGGATTCTAGATTTCTCTTGTATATTTTACCACTTCACAGCAAACCACTTTGCTTGTCAAAGTCACTTTCACTTCCAAACATAGGTTAGTAACACTAGTTCTAGCAATCTAATTCTATAAGCAATATGCCTTTTTCAGCCAAGAGTATTTTAATTCTCAAACTAAATGAATTCAAGTACCTACCCCTTGGTCCTTTGAAAAACTGTCTTTCGGCTTCACTAAAAGAGGTACTTGTGTCGATGGAAAACTCTGTCACAAATGCTTCAAGGGTTCACATTGTCCAGAAATCAACAGCTCGTGATATCTCGTTGTTTACCCTTTTCAATATGTTAATTCTTGCAGGGGTCCAGTCAGGAAACTGAGCTTCTTGGAAGTTCGTCTTTCTCTCTGTCAACCTGGATAACCACTCATGCAATTCTATGTGGATACTACCAAATAAAATTTCATAAAAATTAGAAAAAACATACCTTTGCAAGAAGTCGTCTGAGCTACGACGAGGATCCTTATTTTCTTATTTAGCAAATTTCAAATAGGTCTCTTCAATCCAGGGTCTCCATAACATAACCCTCTAGGTACGACGTAAACCCCTCTTGAGCAGATACTGAGTTCAACCGGAAACGGAACCAATTTGTTGGGCTATAGGGCAGACCCGGGGTTTATACTTTAACTTGAACCAACAAAAAGACCCACAGTGTTGGCCCTTTTGGCAACAACCTGCGAACAGGTTGCAGTCTCACCCGGAACAACTATGGGGTGCCGCAGAACTAGGTTTGTGCAAGCAGAAGAGGGATATTACTGTACCTTTATCCTTAATAACAATTATTTATACAAAATAGAACTTCAACATTCACTTATATAGCTTCGCAGTTAGATAAACAAACAGTTTCTTGCTTAACCCTTAACTGAGAATTCACAACGAAGTCGATATTTAGCAGTTATCTTACTTTCTCAATTATCTACTTATCAATGCATGAAAAGAAAACATAACAGAAGCAACACAAAATCACAACCACAACACAAGATATAACGTGGTTCACCCCCAGGGTAGGGGCTACGTCCACAGAACTGCGCTTTTATTCAACTCTTTACAAAACAACAGTTCTGATCTGGGAACTTAGCTGCAGATCCTTTCCTTCAAGTCTAGCTGCACACTTAGTTGCAATTTCTTTCTTACAACTCTAAGCTGTGAACTTAGCTGCAGTTCCTTTCCTTACAAAAAATTTCTACGCACACAGCTGCAGTTCCTTCTTACAAAAACCCTCTGCGCACACAGCTGCAGAGGTCGTCCACACACACAGCTGGGACTTGACCTTAAAACCCAAAAATAGATCTTAGCTTCGCATCACATGATCCTCATGTCATTAGATACCCTTGACATCTTTACATGAGTGCATATTTATACAAGTGCACTATTACAAAATCATGGGCTTACACCCGAAATTTATGGACAATTACAAAAAAGAGGGCTTTGACTCAACCCCGACACCCCTAAGACTATTTTGACACGCAAATCCACTTACAAGCTTCCACAAAAACTGCAAAGTTACCAAAATTAATGACCATTAAGGCGCGGGCCCCAACAGGAACTCTGCCCCGGCATGCATGCCCTAGCTGGAACTCAACAAAGAAGATAGTGGATCCAATGTTGATTCTAGTTTGATCCTAGTTCCAGCTGGCATAGAAATACAACCATTGAGGTTGATGTCAATATTTTCATCCAAATGATGAGAAAACAACAAGCTCCTAATCTTCTTACGTATAATACCTAGCAGATGGGTTCTACAAGACAAAGAAATCCACCTGGGGCAGAGTTCTAGTCGGGGCAAAGTTCCAGGTGGGAAAAGTTCCAACTAGGGAAACGTTTCAGGCGGGGAAGGGTTCCCGTTCAGGTAGGGTTCTAGCTGAGGCAAAGTTCTAGCCGAGGTAGAGTTCCAACCGAGGCAGAGTTCCAGTCAGGGCATAGTTCTAGGTGAGGTAGAGTTCTAGGTGGGGAAGAGTTTTTGTTAGATTTTTAACATTAAGCTATCATTATTAGGATCTTTAACTGAGAGAATAACAAGCACAACAATCAAACACAAGAGACAATGAACATAGTGTTTTTCCTCAGGGAAACCATAAATGGAGAAAACCCCGCAACTTCCTCAGAGATAGAATCAACACCAAGAGTAAAAACCCAAAATAGTATGATGATCTCCTGACAGTAGTAACCTCTTTCTTTTAGCCCCAGTGTCTTCTTCTTCCTCAACTATTGTGCTACAACTGAGTGTGATTGAGTGTGTGATAAATAGAGAGGTCTCTTCTCTATTTATACTAATTCCTAACATGACTAAAACCCTACTAGGTCCAACCTCTTTAGGAGAGTCTAATAACCCTAGTGCCCCGGAAATGCGGGGACTTTAACCCTTAGACAATAGCAGGGTTACCCACAATGACTTGACATGACTTGTTTACATTATATATCCTCCTGATCGGAACATCAGGGCATGACATGACTCAATTACATTATAGACACATCCATAATAAACATCGGGGTACAAGACACAAGATACATGGGTGAATACATTCTGAAGTTACAATTTCATCAACACTCCGTCTTAACTAGGAAGGTATTCTTTCGACACAATTTTCAGCACTGGTCTTCTTCTCTGTATCGACTGGATCATCTTGGCATCGTCATCTTCAATTTTTCTTTATCTTCAAGTCTTCTTCGTCTTCAATTCATCATCGTCTTCAGGTCTTCTTTGTCTTCTTCGTCTTCTTCATCTTCAAGTCATCTTCTTGTTCAAGTCTTCTTCATCATAGGATCTGCATCATCACAACCACTGGATCATCACTATATCATCATCAACTATGGATCATCACTTGATCTAGATCATCATCAAGTTTGGATTATCATCACATCTGGCTCATCACTTGATCTAGATCATCATCAAGTCTAGATCATAATCATCATCGGTGCTATCTATCGATTCTTCTCATCACAAGAAGTTCTACAGAATCGGTCCTGTAGGCCTACCCTTCATGTAGGTCTTCTTCAGCACTTATATTTGACACTTAATTTAAAATGGCCTACCCAACTCTTACATCTGACCTCATCTTGTCAAAAAGGCACACCCAGCACTCACATCTGACCTCATCTTGTCAGAAAGGCCCAGCACTCACATCTGACCATGTGTAAACACATTGCGCTAGAATGGCTCAACACTTATATTCGACCATGTGCAAGCACACCACATTGGAAGGGCTCTACACTTACATTTGACCATTTTGGAAGACACTACATCAGAAAGGCTCAGCACTTATAGTCAACCATACTCGAAAGCACCACATCGAAAAGGCTCAGCACTTACAATCGACCATGCTCGAAAGCACCACATCGAAAGGGCTCTACACTTACATCCGACCATGCTCAAAAGCACTGCATCAAAAGGGCTCTCAGTTCCATACTAAGGATTCCTGGTAATTGACCAGGTGCCTCCATTCTCCCAGAGAATGGCATCAGCCCTTATATCTGGTCAAGTGGGACACATCCCTCAGTCACATCAGAATGGCCATACGCTCACATCTGATCATGTAAGACTACATCTTACAATCATTTCAGAATGGCCCTTAGTCTTGGATTGAGTTTTCCTGGTAACTGACCAGGTGCCTCCATTCCTAGAATGGAATTTAGCCTTTACATCTGATCATGTAGAGACCAATCCTATAGTCACATCAGAATGGCTTAGCACTCATATCTGACATGTAAGGAACCAAATCCTCTCACTATGACAGAATGGCTCAGCCCTTACATCTGACCATGGAAGGAACTTAATCCTCTCCCATGTCAGAATGGCTCTCAGTCTTCATCATCTTCCCTTGGAGGAAACCTCGATCTGGAGAACACCAAGCTTCTCCCTAAAGTACTCAAACTTCACTCTATCCAATGGCTTTGTCAATACATCAACTATATGTTCCTCCATTGCAACATACTGAAGCTTCACTACTCCTCTCTGCACCATATCCTTGATATAGTGATACTTGATCTCGATATGCTTCAACTTGTCATGAAACACTGGATTCTTTGACAACTTTACACAACTCTGGTTGTCACAATGTATACAAGTAGCATCCAACTGGAGATCAAGTAAATAAGATAGTAGCTTCCTTAGCCATACTGCCTCACAACTAGCTGAACAAGCTGCAACATGCTCTACTTCAGCTATACTCAGTGCCACACAGGATTGCTTCCTGCTAAACCAAGAGATCACACCTGATCCCAAACTGAAGCAACATCCTGAACTGCTCTTCCTATCGATGGCACTGCCTACCCAATCTGAATCAACATAACCCTCCAGGTTAATCTTCTGATTCACCTCATACTTGAGCCCACAATCAACTGTACCCTTCAGGTACCTTAGAATATGCTTTGCAGCAATTAAGTGAACATGTCTCGGATCTGTCAGGTGCTGGCTCAAGGTGTTCACAGCAGAGCAAATATCTGGTCTTGTATTCATCAGGTACATCAAGGACCCAATCATCTGACGATACATCGTAGCATCAACCGCTTCTGATGAAGCATCACTCAATAGCTTCAGGTTCGATGCCATAGGTGTGGTTATGGCCTTGCAATCCATCATCCCAAATCTCTTCAGGATCTCCACTGCATACTTCCCTTGTCCAAGGAAGATTCCATCTACATTCTGCCACACCTCCATGCCTAAGAAATGGTGCATCATACCCAAGTCCTTTATTTCACACTCGACAGCAAGTTTCCTCTTTGTATCAGCAATCAACCCATCCATACATGTTACAAATAGATCATCCACATACAATAGGAGTATCACTGGGTTTCCATATTCAACCTTGTAGTAAAGGTTGGAATCTGTTTTACTCTTGATAAAGCCCAAACTGGATAGGAAACCATCAATTCTACTGTACCATGTCCTGGGTGCTTGTTTCAAACCATATAGGGATTTCTTCAATCTACATACATGAGACTCTCTGTCATGTGTCTCAAAACAAAGTGGTTGTTCTACATACACTTCCTCTTCCACTACACCATTCAAGAAAGTTGTCTTGACATCCATCTAGTGTATCTTTGATTTCATCACTGCAGCCAAAGCAAGTACCGATCTGATGGAAGTGTATCTGGCTACAGGTGCAAAGGTTTCTTCATAATCTATTCTTTCTTTCTAGGAGAAACCTCGAGCCACAAATCTTGCTTTATGTTTCTCGATGCCACTGTTTGCAGCATGCTTGATCATGTAGATCCATTTGGAAGTTACAATGGACTTTCCTTCTTGTCTTGGGACAACATCCCAAACATCATTCTTCATGATCGATTGATACTCTTCGATCATAGCATCCTTCCATTCTTTCCGTTATGCCGCTTCTTCATAGTTGGAAAGTTCTTTATCAATAATGTCACATAGTAAGGCTACATAACTAGAACATGATCTAGTTCTCTTTCTAGTTCTCTTTCTTCCTCTAGGTGTTTCTTTTGAAGCTCCATATATTTTCTCACCTTGGATAATTTCATATACCCAAGCAGGTTTCCTCTTATGAGGATTCTTCTCCAGAGGTGGATCTACAGTTTCTTGAGGTTCTTCAAATTCTCGATCTTGTTATTGAATTTCTTCGTTCATGGTTGTATCATGAATTCTGGGAGTTTCTACTTCTTCAGGTTCTTTAGAAGGTTTCTTTCTGGATTTGATGTAGGCTGAATCTTCATCAAATGTTACATCTCTGCTGATGTCAATCTTCTTGAATCCTGGGAAGTATATTCTGTAAGCCTTCGAGCTTTCAGAGTATCCCACAAATATACCCTTCTTTCCTGCAGGATCTAATTTTGTCCTCTTCTCTTTTGGAATGTGTATGTACACAGGATAGCCGATTATTCTGAGATGGCTGACTTCTGGTTTCTTGTTGGAGAATACCTCTTCAGGAGTCTTATTATTGAGTACTATGTGTGGAGTATGGTTCTGTACATACACTACTGTTCTAGCTACTTCTGCCCAAAGATGCATAGGAAGATCTTGATCATGAAGCATAGCTCTTCCAGCTTCCATGATAGTTATGTTCTTCCATTGTGCAATCCCATTCTATTGTGGATTATAACGAGTGGACAACTCCCTCTTAATCCCTGAGTCTTTGCATAGCTCTTTGAATTCATTCAAAGTGAATTATCCGAAATTATCTGATCAAAAGGTCTTGATCTTCTTTTCAGTGTGGTTCTCGATCAAGGCTTTGAATTCCTTGAATTGGCTGAATACTTCATCTTTGTTCTTCATGAAGTAGATCCATGTCTTCCTAGAAAAATCATCAATAAAAGAAACATAGTATGCATACCCGTTTAGTGAACTTGATGACATTGGACTGCATACATCAGAGTGGATGATTTCCAAGATTCCTTTTGCTTTGCTCTCGCTACTTGGAAATGTATTCTTTGTGTTCTTCCCTTTCGCACATCCTTTGCATACACCTTCATGTTTTGTCTACATTTCTGGAAGACCTTCAACAACTTTTCTTCCAAGAGGTAGTGCTCTGTAATGCACATGTGCAAGCCTTCTATGCCAAAGTTCATTTGGCTCTACTGTGTCATGGACCAAATCTTGTTCTAGATGGCCCTTCAATTTGTATAAGCTTCCTTCTTGTTCCCCAATCACTATTGCTTCATCAATAGTCTTTCCTCTTGGCCACATGATGACTTGACCATCTATAAATGCAACCCTCATTCCTTTTGCATCTAATTCAGATATGGAGAGGAGGTTCTTCTTTAGTATTGGTACAAACAATACTTCTTTCATTGTCATAGACTTTCCAGAGTCTAGCTTGTATGAGGATTCCCCACTACCTTTTATTGGATACTGGTAGTCATCTCCAAGTTTCACCTTGTGAGGTGATTCATGTTCAGATAATTTCACAAAGGATTCCTTGAATCTTGTCATTTGCTTGGAAGCACCACTGTCTATAATCCAATCATTGATGCCATGTGTGATAGTTCCTGTGAGAGTAGAAATCAAAACATATTCTTCATCACTGACTTGTTTGTTTCTCTTTGTGGAAGGTTCATCATCCTCTGCAGCATGAGCATGATGTCTTCTCTTGTTTCCCTTCTTCTTGTGAGAGCTACTTTTATTCTTAGGATAGTCTCTAGCAAAATTTCCTCTTTCATCACATGTATAGCAAATGTACTTAGACAAATCTCTAGGCTTTCTAGAGTTATTCTTTTGATGAGAGTACTTACTTCTGTGGTGGCTGGATCTGGATTTCTTGGATTGTACTGTGAGAGCTTGATCTTCACTTCCCATCTTCTCTTCTCAAGCTGCTATCCAAGCTTCTTCTTGAGAGCATTCTTCCCACAGTCTGCTGATTTTGACCAACTTCTTTCTGGCACAGATCCCTTGAATAAAGGAGTCCCATGATCTAAGGAGACCATTCAAGGTGGTCATCACAATCTCTGCATTCTCTAATTCTTCATCTACTGCTTCTAATTGTTCTTTGATATAAAAAACCCTTGTGAAGTAAGACTGGATGGTCTTTGCATTCTGGATCTTCACATTCTTCAATTGGTTCCTCAAGGTCATCTTCTGATTTATGTTCTTTCCTTCAAACAATTTGGTTAGGGCATCAAACATAGCTTTAGGTTTCTTAAGGGAGGACACCTATGGTGTGAGGTGATCCTTGATAGAATCAGTAATGATCCTCTTTTCCATAACCAACTTCTTCTTATGTAAGGCCTTTGCCTCATCTCCCTCTAGAACTGGAACCTCCTCATTGATGTAGGAGTCTAACTCATTCTCTTCCAAGACCAAGGAGATCCTATACTTCCAGGATCAGAAGTTATTAGCTCCCTCAAGATTTTCATCAAGCTTGGTATGATGAGACTTCTTAACTGAGAACCTAAAATGGAAATACAAAATATTTAGATCTTACCAGTTCAAGATGTTGGATCTGTATTTGGAGTTGAAATCCTGCAGTGCTGGTTCAGGAGCAATTTAGGGTTTTGCTTTTCCGGAGTTCTGTCCAACCAAATGCTTTGAATTTGAACCCTAACTTCGATTTTGGGGAGGAGATCAATCCAGGCCTAGGCTCATTGAAAAATTCCTCTTCTGTGAAAAGCCCTAATTTCTGGCAGTAGTGTCAGGTCCAAAACTGAAAAACCTCAGAATTGGATTCTGCTTCGATAGAGAGATGTGCCCTCAGGAGGAGAGTTAATCCAACCTTCTTTTTTTGAAAATCTATGGAGAGAGATCCACAAAGTAGGAATCCCTATTTCCCGCAGCTGCACAGTGTCTTCTTCTCAGGTTAGCTCTAATACCATGTTAGATTTTTAACATTAAGCTAGCATTATTAGGATCTTTAACTAAGAGAATAACAAGCATAAAAATCAAACACAAGAGACAATGAACATAGTGTTTTTCCTCGGGGAAACCATAAATGGATAAAACCCCACAACTTCCTCGGAGATAGAATCAGCACCAAGAGTAAAACCCCAAAACAGTAAGATGATCTCCTGATAGTAGTAACCTCTTTCTTTTAGCCCCAGTTTCTTCTTCTTCCTCAGCTATTGTGCTACAACTGAGTGTGAGTGAGTGTGTGATAAATAGAGAGGTATCCTCTCTATTTATACTAATTCCCAACATGACTAAAACTCTACTAGGGATGACCTCTCTAGGAGACTCTAATAAACCTAGTGCCCCAGAACTGCAAGGACTTTAACCCTTAGACAATAGGAGGGTTACCCACCATGACTTGACATGACTTAGTTTTGGCTGAGAATTCGCAGTGATTGCTAATGGAATCTTATGGAGAATCTGTGGTAAGTAAACGTATATTGTCGATGTTTCGAGCCATCCTTGGCTCATCTTCAAGACATTTACATTATAGATCCTCCCGATTGGAACATCGGGGCATGACATGACTCAATTACATTATAGACACATCCAGGAATAAACATCAGGGTACAAGACACAAGATACATAGGTGAATACATTCTGAAGTTACAATTTCATCAATAGTTCTTAGGGCTCAAAGGCCATGACAAGGAACTATTAAGAGGATTAGTGCACCAAGGATGGGTCTCAAGGCTTTGATCAAGGCCGAGGGAGGAAATCAAGGGACTTATATGCCACATGAAGCTTCTTGGGCTCATGGGCCACGATGAAGGCCTTGAATCATCACACATCCTCTAGACGGGATCATTCACTTTTGAATGGGATATAGGTGGCATTAGAAGGTTTTTCATAATAGAGTTCCAGTCGGGGCAGAGTTCCAGCCGGGGAAGAGAATGCCAAGAGACAACTAGGGGCCCTAGGGTACCTTATAGGGTCTTACTCCACCCTAGTTAACTAGATATGGTACCATCCTACTTGAGAATGGGTCTCACATCTAGACGAACTTTAATAGTTGTTAGCCCTAATGTTGTCACATACAATGTACTTATAGATGGCCTTTGCAAAGAAGGCAAGTTCAACAATGCAAACATGCAAGTTCAGGGACAGGTTTCCAGTCAAGGCAAAGTTCCACCAGGGCAGAGTTCTAGCAGGGAAAAGTTCCATTTGGGGTAGAGTTTCAGCCAGGTCAAAGTTCCAGCTAGGCAGAGTTCCAACCGGGGAAAAGTTCCAGCTAAGGATGGGTTCCAACCTTCAAGGTTCTCCTTTGACTGGATTTTACCTTCTTGGACGGAATGGTTTTGTATAGGTTGTGTCTCACCTTTCTAGGCAGGTCGTGACCCTATATAGAGGGTGAATTTGAAAGTCAAGTATCTTGTTCTTCTTCTTCATCTAGGTTAATTGGGCGATAGTTCCAATCTTATGCTACTTTCTATTTGCATGTGTCAGATGTTGCATACCTCTCGTAATGTGTCATATGTTACATACTTGCATATGTGTCATATGTTGCATAGCTCTCATCATTAGTGCTTGGATACCTCGAAAAATCCTCCTTACCAATAAGATCTAAAGTGAAGAGAATATTTTTCTTACGTCATGCATACCACCCTGTCGGAACTCCACCCCAACTAGAACTTCACCCTGAAGAGAACTTTGCACGGATGGAATTCTGCCCCGACTGGAACTTTGCCCCAGTTGGAATTCTACCTCGATTTGAACTCTGCCCTGGCTGGAACTCTACCCTAGCTGGAACTCTACCTCAGTTGGAACTCTACCTCGGCTGGAACTCTGCCCTGGTTGGAACGTTGCCAGGGGCAAGGTTTCGATTGGGGTAGAGTTCCAGCAGGGTAGAATTCCAATCAGAGCAGAGTTCTAGCTGGGGCAGAGTTCCAACCAAGTCATAGTTCCAGCCAGGATAGAGTTCCAGCTGAGGGTAGAGTTCCATCCAAGGCATGCATGCCAGGGCAGAGTTCCAGCTGGAACTTTGTGAAGACATCTATTTGATGGCATAATGGAAATGCTTGAGTTTCTATTTTGCCAATTTCTTCTTGGTATCTGGTTGATCTTTTGGTTCGTTGATCTCTTTCTTGTTTCACTTATATGGAGGTTTGAAACCTCGTTCATGGCCCATGAACCCTAGAAGCTTCAATAAAATCCTATATCCCTTGATCTTCAACATGGTGCTATTTTGTAAGACATATCATAATGATCCTGCAAGAGGTCCCTCTGTGGAATTGGAACCTGAATGTTGTCCCTTATTTTTTTCTGATTGTTCCTGGGTGGACTTAAAAGGTGCCTTCATGACTATCTTTATGAATATTCATAGACCCTGGAGAAATTCCCTCCGAATTTAATTGCCATCAACATGGAGACTTGACTAATCTCTACCCTTTATCACTAGTTATTCACTATGCAATAGTCCAGTGGCTAGGAATACCTTGAAACAACACTAGGATCTGGTAATAGGAACGTTTGCATTATACAAAAGGGTATAGCAGCATTATGGATATGTAGTTGGAAAAATTAAGAAATGCCATTATCAAATGGTTATTTCTATTTCTATTATCTATTCTAACCTAAGAATTTTATATTTTAATGTTTTAGAAATCTGTTAATATCCAAATATCTAAATAAGGTCATGTCCACTCAGACTACTTTCTTAGGTCTCCTGAGTCAAAAACAACATTGGGATTATTATTTTTTTCTTAGAATTAAAAATGATGCAATCTTGGTGTTAATATTGTTCCTTTCCCCAATTATTAAAGGGTTCTAGCTCAACAAAAGAGCTCCTGCTTTACAAGCAGGAGGTTGAAGGTTCGATTCCTTCGTTCCCTAATGATATTGCAGTAATGATATTTAAAAAAATATATTTTATTACAATTTATTATTTCTACGAGGGGGGTTCTAAACTGACTTCTACGTTGGTAATGTTGAATGGGTAAAGTTCCAGCCGAGGAAGAGTTCCAATCGGGGCACAATTCCAACCAGGGCATAGTTCCAGTTGGGGCAAAGTTCCAATTGGAGCAGGGTTCCAGCGGGGAAAAGTTCCAGCTGGGGTAGAGTCCTAGCCAGGGAAGGGGAATATGATCTCGATCATTTATTATAAATGATATTGGAGTTGTCAATATTCCATTTCTAAGACCACTGGATTTTTCCTTTCCTGTAATTTCCTCTTCTCTTGAGAAGGAGAAAGTATTTTAACATTTTGTAAAGTATCTTAAGTTTTATTTAAGCATTCCAATGTAAAATGTCTAAGAATAACTTTATGAAATGTCTTATTTTTTAACTTTATGAAACTCATTTGTACCAGAATTGGAATATATAAACTAATAAATACATGTATAAAATACTCTTGGTTGATATTAAACAATTTTGTCTTAATAAATTTATGAAACTCATTTGTACAAGAATTGATATATAAACTAATAAATACATGTATAAAGTACTCTAGGTTTATATTAAACAATTTTGTACCAGAATTGAGATATATAAACTAATAAATACATGTATCAAGTGCTCTAGGTTGATATTAAACAATTTTTTCTTAACCTAGACAAAATATTGGGTTAAACATTTCTAAGACAAATCAGTTGTTCATAATGAATTTAGTTGTAAGTATTTGTTAAATTAAACAAGGCTTATCAAGTCATCTCTGTAAAATTTGGAGAATAATTATGATTATCAATTGTATATACGTTTTTGTATGGTGACATTTTTTTTTGTTTATTTTTGTTCGTTTTATTGTTTGCATATATTTATGTTGACAAGTTTGTGTTTATTCATTGTGCACATGTTGTCAATTTTAAACATCTTCACAAGAATGGAGTGCAAAGAAATAGGGAATTTCCTGTTGAAGTTTTGATGCTTAGTCTCTGGCATCATCGTAATCTTATTAACCTTATTGGATATTGTGTTGATGGTGATCAAATGATATTGGTTTATGAGTACATGCCCTTGGTATCATTGGAAGATCACCTTTATGGTATTGATATCT
>LPNX010660664.1:722810-734273 GCA_001517045.1 Pseudotsuga menziesii
AGTTCACTTACCAATCAAATAAGCCAAAAGCCCATTTGATTGGCTTGTTGATAGACTATAAAATAAAAAAATTTAAGATTGAAAATTTTGAAATAGATAGGATATTTTCTACTCTAGATAACATTTGACTGATTGAGAACTCCTGGGCATTGATTCTTCTCTACAACCTCTACTTGGATATTTTAGGTGCACAAACAGTTTTCAAAGAAGCCACCTCCCAAATGTTGAATGTGATGATAAGCCAACACCTTGTCTAGTTGGATATTTGATATTTGTATCATCAACTGTCCTCTTCACATAGCTCAAAATTTCTTTAATTTGAACCTGATCCTAGCTAATTTGGTTGTACCATTCAATATTTCAGTATCCTTATTTTGCATATGGGTGTCTCCAGCCTCAATGCTCTTAACCCTATGTTCCCACCTATGAATGGGCTTTCCTGAAAATTGACTTTGCACAAACTTAACTAAAACATCAATTTTCCCAGCGCTTTAAGTATAGTATTATTTCACTTGATATTCTCTGCAAACAAATCCCTCTTGGTCCATTTTGCACTTAGTGCAGCCTGTAAGATTATCCAAATCTACCAAGTATGGATGGATCCATAGTAGCAAATACAGATGAATCATCATCCCCATATCCATTGGTTGTAGTCCTCTCATTCTGACCCAGCAACTCATGTCCATGCCTGTCTCTCTAATTGTTGCTCAGTGATGCTCTTCATATTGTTTTCTTTAAATCCTTGATTCATTTGGACTATCCGGTTACACTTTTCCAATAATTGTTGCTCAGTGATGCTCTTCATACTATTTTCTTTAAAGCCTCGATTCATTTGGACTATTCGGTTACACTTTCCCAATATTTCTCATCAAAGATTCCAATGCATACTTCTTGTCACTTCCTCTTATGTGCTTTGCCTCCACAAAATTTTATGGAAAATCTTGCGAATTCCAATATGGCACCCTTTTAAATATTGCCCGTGTTTCCCTTGCAGGAATGTTGCCTTTCTAGTGATAAATCGCCCTCGCCCTTGGTGGCTAGCCATTGGATTATTGCATAGTGAATAGCTAGTGATAAAGGGCACAGATCAGTAGAGTCTCTGTGCTAGTGGGAATTAACTTCAGAGGGCATTTCTCTAGGGTCTATGAATATTCATAAAGACAGTCATGAAGGCATCTTAGAAGTCCACCCAGGCACAATCTAGAGAAATAAGGGACAGCATTCAGGTTCCAAATCCACAGAGGGACCTCTTGCGAGATCATTATGATGTCTTAAAAAATAGCACCATGTTGAAGACCAAAAGTATTTGAAACAAAATTTGAAGAACATGTCCAAGAAGAAATCCTTGAGTTTTTTCAGCCATTCAAGCGTGTTTGAATTGCATATCTGAAGCAGCGTGAAGAGATTTTTAACACTAGTGGAAAATGAGAAATTAGTGACCAAACAAATGACCAAAATCCGCATATCAATGACCACTTTTGGTTTGGCGATCGCTGGTGGCTAATTTACGGTCTTTTATTACACAACCAAAATTGGTCATTTTATTTTGGTCATTTATAGCTTGTCAGTTGGTCATTAATTTGGTCATATACTTGGTCATTAATTTGGTCAATATTTGAATCAACGATCAAATATATGACCACATTTGTGACCAAATTAATGACCACATGACAAACTAGAATATGACCACATTTGATCGTGTAATAAAAGATCGTAAATTAGCCACCAAAACTGCTTTTTGGTCATTAATATGCAATTTTTGGTCATTTTTTTGCTCATTTATATCTCATTGTTTGGTCAAGTATCTCTCAATTTTTGGTCATTTTATATGCGAATTTTTGTCATTAATCTCATTTATTGGTCACTAATTTAGCTATCTTATGTGTAGTTATTATATTTTAGTAGTTTAAATGGTGTCCATTATTAATCAACATAAATTTTTAATATGATATTATGTTTAAAATAATAATAAAAAACCATACATTAGTTATCATCATATAATACACATGTGAATTAAGCAATGTCATATTAATTAGTTAATTACAATACTTATAAATAATATAAAGTACAACCATATAAGTTTTAAATAGCGCAAATTATATTATATGAAATGTCAAGTATTACAATAAATATGAGTTTTCTCAAAAAACTATCTCCATATAAATTTACATGAAAATCATCTAGTACATCGATGACTTTTCAAAATATTACAATGACTAAACCATCCCATTTGTACTTGGCTGCTAAGCCATACTTAGATCCCGCAGCAGCTTCAATTAACCCATACTTAGCAGCTTGAAAGCCTCAGTAGCAGACTCTTCATACTCAATGGCAAAGCCTTAGCAACAGGCTCTTCATACTCAATGGCCCACTTAGTTAATTTCATTCCTGCAAAATCCAGTAAAAAAATCTAAGTAAAAAAAACAATGAACTGTAAAATACAAAAACAATGAAGAAAATTATTTATAATGTTCAATATCTTATCCTCCAATTGATTTTCCTTTTTCTATACAAAACACTTGAATTGAGCGATTAGACATTTATTTCCAAGTTTCTATTCATACTCATGCACTTGGAAAGATTCTAATGTTTTACCTCAGGTTTAAAGACACTCCCTATGGTATTCTGGGAGATACTCTCAATAAGAAGGAAACGTACAATAGAAGGGAAACTTTCTGAACTGTCTGGTTGGTCCCTGAGCCTGCCAACAACCCATGCCCTAACAACTGTCATCTGGAAGCCAAATATGACGTGTTATGTAACAGGGTTAAGCTCACATGCAATTAACAAGAACGTTGAATCATATAACAATGGGGAAATGCCATGTTTTATCATAGCCCAACACACTTGTAAGAATAAATCATGCCCATAGATATAAACCAATGAGAAAGGCCAACCAGATTCAAGGTCAATGCCCATGTTTTGTCACTACAAATTTTTGTAGCAGAACCCATAGTCTCACATTCTAACAAACTTCGTACCTGGAATGGGGTGAATTTTTAGATGTTGAAAGTTCAATCACCCATCCATGCATAGTAATAAATTATTGTAAATCAGATACTAACCAAAGCCTTGTCTTCCATCATCTTCTTCATTGAATAAGCTAAACTGTCAATAAAATGACAAGAAAACATGTTAAGAAGCAAGACACCACTCTCAAATAAATCATAGACAATCACTAGATATTAATTTGAATAAGCTAAATCTAGAAAAACCTCTGCAATTAATCGTACGCCAAGGTGACTGCCAATGGAAGTCCTTCTGGAACTGCAACAATGACAATGGAAACCCAAAAACAAATATTTCCATTAGTATTTCTCTTATGTACATTTTCATATAATCATTGGACATGACACTACTCAACATTTTTGTAAACAATGACAGCTGATTTTATACAAACTATCCATTCAAGCATAATACTAACAAGATACTGAAAGTAGGACATGGTGACCTACCGCAATCGAGAAGATGTTAACAATTATGTTAATTGTGTCTCCAACCTTGGTCTTTCCTGCTTGAAACATGGGTTTCCCATTGGAGTCTTGTGTATTTCCTGTAAAAATATCATAAAATAGAACACAAGCTACAGTCAATACAAAGTGGCAATGCAAAACACAAATAATTTAGATAAAACATTGAAAGGTAGTACAGTATCACTTACCTAATCAAGAGGATGTCAATCAAGATACTGATCAAGTTTTTAGGTAGCAATGACGAGGGAATGAATGATAGAAATAAACTAAAACAAGAAGCCAATTTTTGTTATTCAAAAATTCAGAACTCACTCTAGAGTCTATATTGGTTTCTGTAAGTCTAAATAAAACCTTATACATAGAATGATCCAATGTGGCCCGCATCACTATTCAACTATTTATATTCATTCATAAGAAGCATGCTAGGTATAAAAATATGAATCCAACTATTTATATTCATTCATAAGAAGCATGCTAGGTATAAAAATATGAATCCAACTATTTATATTCATTCATAAGAGTTGTAGATTAAATTTAAATGTATTCAAGACCTCAAAAATAATTCCTCTCTTAGATGTACCTGGCATGCACTCACTGAGGATTTTGAACCAATCAAATTTCTTAGAAAAGAGTGAAACAAGTAACTACTCCAAAATAAAAAATGAAATCACAAATTTAGATTGCACTATTTTGTAACATAGAAATAGATCATCCTGAAGAATGGCAACAAGATCAATGCCTAGGTGATATTTTCAAAAAACCAAGTAGGAAAAATAACAGATTTTAATGTTTGGATCAACATACCAAAGGAGAAAATATGCCTCAAAGAATCAACATCATTTTCCTCTAGGGTGTAGGTCTGCAGAAGTAGAAGCAATCTCCTCACAAGAACAAAGTGTCAAGAAAGGATATTGGTCTCGTCTTGAAGCTAAGTCTCTAGGAGATCTGAATTTGTGGAGAAAGGAAACCAATCTTAAAATAGACTCGAGATGCATAGGATGTGCCACAAACTCAACTTGAATAATATCCTGTGGAATTGTCTTTGGACACCTACACATCTTTCGACCAGATATTTTTTTAACTAGGAAGACTAGAAAAATGTCATTTCAAAATCATAGTGGATAGGGTGGCCAAATGGCAGCATCAGATGGCCATTCAATTCGGGAATCTCCATATTTCCACTAGATCAAATGTAAAAATACTACCTAAAGACAAATCCAGGGAAGTTTTGTTGAACGCATAAGTCCTCCACAAGATAAGAAAATTGTTATTATCCAATCTCAATCCAGAACTTCAACCACCATACCATAAAAATAGGAAATTGGTTGGAATAGCAAAAAGAATATCAACAGGACGACAACCGGATCACAAATTTTACAATGAGACAAAAGACAGGCCACTCTTAAAACATCTTAAGAAAACAACATATGTGAATTATGCAATAGAAATAAAGTTTAAGATGCGCAGAAGTTAATTCTAGGATACTCCATCTACATTTTTAAAATATGAGAACTATGATCTGCCTCTTATAACCTATTGGCACCTTCTCTCCTTCATGCTTGTGAGGTATGGAGCCCACAATTGAGGAAAAGAGGTTGAAACCACATTAACAAGTTACTCATTAATAAGTTTTCAAAATGCATTAACTTTTAACACCGAGAAAATTATTGCATGCCATTCAATGACTTTATATGTGGTTTTGAAGCTGACATGAATCTAGCATGTCCTATCATTTTCACTTTGTTAGTTGCCATAGGAGCTGTAGATCGCACCATCATTTTTGGAAGAAATAAATTCTCTACATGATAAATAACCAGTCCCTGGTTGATGTAAGAAGAGAAAGCTATTGGTAATAGCAAGCCAGAAAGCCATCCTGACTTCAATGCAATGCAAAGCCATGTACTTTGTCCTCTATTACTGTATTGGTTACTTTTACTCATATTTCTAATGGACCGTGCTGGAAGAAGGTAACACTGATGTTAAAGAGACCACACCTTTTCATGTAAATTTAAATCATGTGTATACAAGAATGACATCTTGTATTGGTGCATATCTCTATCATCTACTTGGTTTATTTCATTTCCAGCCTATAAATTTCTAGTGTTCTGAGAAACGTGCAAATAGACTCAAGGAAATGGTTGATGAATCGTTTAATCATTCGACATCTCTAGGCCTTGTATAATGTGCTTCTATGTCATCAGAAACTGCTCTTAAGGGGGGCACTTCTAGAAGAAACCATCCCAAAACTGAACCGCTCCAGAAACCTATTGCTGGCATCTATTTCCCATTTCTAGATGAGAACTTGAAAGAAATGTAACATAGATATTAGAAACCTGAATTTGGCCTTTTGGGGTTTTCCAATTTTCTTTTCTGGTAACATAGATATGTAGTATAATTGATCTCCCTGTGCTAGTTATTTGAAGGTTCTTAACTGGACTTCGACCATTCTTTTATGTGGGTGCAAGCAAATAATCCTATCTACCACTCTAGTTCTATTCATTACATTCATTACAATTGCTTTGGTAAATAAATTGCTTCAATCAGGATTGTCCAGGGAGGTATCTCAGTTGTGGGCCTAATGGTATTCTTTTGTGCCTTCAATATGGGATTTGGTGCAGTGGCAAACATTTTCTGTTCAGAAATCTTTCCAACAAGAGTTAGAGGAATTTGCTTGGCTCTATGTGTTATAATAACATGGACTGCAAAAATGTTTATCATATTCCTGTTTCCTACCATAAAGAAGGGCTTGGGAACAACAGGTGTTTTTATATTTTTCTGTATTATGAGTGCAGTTTCCTGGATATTTATCTTCCTTAAGGTTCCAGAGACCAAGGGATTTCCTTTGGAAGTTATCAAGGAGTTATTTGTTGTATCTACATCTCCAAATGAAAAGGAAGAAGCATAGAACTAAATGATTGACATAGCTCTGCAGACTGTTAAGTAGGATGGTTATGATTTTGGATAATTCAATTGAAGCATTGGAAAGCACAAACAGAAAGTTGAGCATGAATATTGTTCAGTACTTCTTTATTTCCTCTTTTTTAGATTGCAGCCTAAGCCCTATCTACCTTTGCAATGCATGATTCAGAAGCAGCTGTATGCGATTGATGTAAGTAGTCAAATGTATTGTATCTTAGGGTTTTAAGATGAGAGATAATACTTTTCACGTCACCTTGAGAATTCCATTGTCCACAATCAGTCTTCCAACTGTTGAACTAGCTGCCCTAGCTAAGAAGCTAGAATGTTGAAATCTCCCTTTCTTTTTCTGAAGAGACACAAACACGACATCAAGTTAAAAAATGCACTTCTATGGGAAAATTTCTTATTGGGATCCAATATAGATAGGTAATCTAATTCATGCAAAACTAGAAATAGAATAGAGAGAGTATTAGGGCTGGCATAAAAAACCAAATATATTATGAATTCAGCCACATTCATGAATTATGTCTTTAAATGTAGCAAATACCTGACCAACATAGAGGTTGCGATATGTGCTCATCATAGATATCTACTTAGAACCTTCAGGTGTGTCAACTGGCTATTGATTTTGCTGTACACAATTTTACCATTGTTTATCACAACTTCATATTGCTCTCTCTCATTCTGCAATATAAAAAATTGTAAGAATAATGAGTTCAAACAACTGAGATGGTAGATATAAATCCCCCTCTAATGAACATGTGTGTCCCACAGAAGGTTTACTCCACACGCACCTTGACAAATAAAATACTAGAATTGTTCTAACTCCAGATAACCATTAACTACTGTTTCATTTCAGGAGTTCGATAAAGTAAGGAGAAGATCAATTAAGAAATATTACTGGGCTAAGGTATTTAATTTGTTGATTTTGCAATGTTGACCTTGGGCAGTCATCAAGATTAAGATCCCTGCCATCTCCAACATCAAGCCTGTAATAATGACTTTAATTAAGTTAAATTTGACTTATCCAAAAGCACTGTCATTCAGTATATCTTATCGTGGGATATACTTATCCAAAAAGCACTGTCATTCAGTAAAGAGATTTTGAGACCCTGAAGCATATAAAAATGGCTTATTGTGTTAAAACCATGTGATTGGAGATTTACTATTTCGATTAAAAAGATGAGCATACAGGTACTTGATAATAAAAAAAATAACCAACATGGGTATTGCGCAAGGCATTTTGCCAGGTTATATATTTGATTTGATATGCTATGCTTAGAATCAATCTTGAAAGACAAAAATAAATGTTGCTTATGATTATCAGAATTGCAGTCCTTGCACCATTTGACATTATTCAAGACAAAATGTCGACTCTTTTAATTCAAAGATTTTGGAAATTGTCAGGACTGGAATCAGTGCATTGGGTTTGAAGTATGTCATTCCTATAGAACCATAATCAGATGAAAATTAACACAACATAATAAAGAGTATGATAAACTCCAACATGGATATAATGTGAATATAAAGTGGAAAACATCTTTTATAAACAAAATCCCGTAGCTTTGTATTTCTAAATATATCTTTCTATAAATGCTAAAGGATTACAATAAGCAACCCTTGTAAATTGGCCAAGAAGGGCATCTTTCAGGGTCAAACTAGAGGAAAGCTTGAGGGCACCATCCCTTAGTCTTTCATTCGAAGTACAAAACAATGGGAAGGCTTGCAATGAAATATACTTCTTTGTGAGGATTAGTTGTACATGAATCTAACATAAATACAAATTCTTCACTACTGGGAGCCTATCCGCTAGGACTACCAAATTTCGCTTCAATTCCATAAAATGCATCAAACTTTCCAGATCTGTTGAGTGTCAGACGAGTCTTGTCATTAGTGCACAGTAGGGTTCTTCCTACAAAGCAAATGGAAATCAATTTCAAAATATGTACCTGTTTTTCCCATCTTAACATAAATCTTGTCCTGTGCACACTGAAGGAAAATTATTCACAACAAAAATCTCCATTTTCAAATTATGGTCTAGACAACAAACTCAATGCACCTTAAAATGCTATAAAACACCAATAAGTTAGCACATAACTCTCCTCCTGTTTCTCTTCCAATTTAGCCAATTCATATCAGACATAAAGGCACTGACATATGTATTCCTTTGCAACAAAATTCAACCAATTGATTAATACAAGTTTACAAAACTATGGATTCTGATCGTCAATAGAAAAATCCATCTTGCGTTTCTGATGGTGAAATAAATCTGCTATATATGTTGGTGTGCTACCATCTTCTGGCTTCTTATCAATACGTTGGCGACTAAATATAGGAAATATCATGGATATTCCACAAGAAGGATGGACTAAACCAAAACTTCCTAATGCACTAGAGAAACTGTGAGATCTGAAATGGAATAATTTGTACATGCAAACAAGAAAAAGTGGTCAATATGTGGGAAAAGATATGGAAGGACCCATCAAAACATTCTCAAGGATAACTTTTATGTTGCCCTTATGTCAAACTATTCTCCTTCTTGGGAAGGAAAATCAAAACTTTATAAAGGCAAATCACCTGCTTCCCAACATATCAAAACTTTATTATTTATATATGTATGTTTATTGTAGGTAAATAGTATGCAGTAAAATGAAAATTCATTTGGCAATATTCACACATTGTAAAGGCTGAGTTAGAATACATGGCATATTATATCATTGTAACCAAAAAGAAATACTTATCTACAGAAGTGATAGACATTGCTGACTAGATAAACTAAGAAGTCATTTCTGAATCAACTTCAAGCGTTCACCCACTATAATGTGGTGTCTAATTAATCATAATCAGAGGGCATAAGCTAAAGCAAAATCCATTCCTACCAGAATACAATTGTGTTAAAGCTCTCTACCTTGTTCCTGAAGAACATTCCTTAGCTTGGACATTTTCATTTGCGAATGGAGGTATGGCAGCGTTGTCACCCTTGTTTGCAATTTTATGGGTACCATTCTCCCTTGCATTTGAGCCCTTACCACCACCAATATCTGAATAAAAGAAGTCCACAAACTTATTAAAATATTTTTTTAAACAATATACAGTATATGCATTGATGCCTTGTTCTTTCCCACTTGTTTTGCTAGTCACACTCTCTACCTTGTATACATATTACATATGTCATTTCTAGTTAAGCATTTTCTGTGATATACATGTAGAGGGATGTTATTCGACAGACCTGTTTTAGAAGTTTGAATATCAATTTGTCCAAAGTGAACAACACATAGGACTGTGTACCAATAATTGCTTGGCAATCATCCTCAAACTTAGCATTATCTGCTGAGCCATCGAGTAAACTGAATAATATAGTCATAAATCTGCAATCAGATAATTCAACCAAATAGTTAATTGTGCTTCAAAAGAATTGAACAAAATATCTAAAAGGAGTTAAAACAAGGATATGAATATAAAAACTTGTCAAGCACAACTCACTTTGCATACAAATCTAGAGGATTTGTCTTTTACACTTTTCCATTTACGTTCAGTAGATAATGAATTCTTCTTTGCTGAGAGTAATCACTCATATAATGTCTGCACCATGCCAAACCATTATAACCTCAATTCATTTTATAAAATAGAACCTGACAATTCATGTACTACTAAAAGAAACAGTAAACTGGACCCATTGACATAAAATCAAGGTGAGAAGTCAAGACCAGACTTAAGTAGAGCACATTCACTGTAAGAACTTGCTAGAGATGAGAGAAGATTCAGGAGAGGTCTTTTATCGAGGTTCTTTCACTGGATTATGGGCTTGCCTCTTATGCTACTGTAAGGTTGGTTACTTAACAAATACTTCCAATATTAATTTTAATAAAACATTTATGCTTTGCTGTCTAAGTTCTAACATTTAATGCTATCCTACAACTAACACAATGCTGACATTACATAAAAAACATTGCACATAACATTAATATGTTTAATCTCTCAGTATCAGAATACCTGGTGGAGCCTAAAAAGCACATAAAAATACTCATTGCCATAGAAAATTTTTGACTCTTTTTGTGCTCCATTGTTTAAAGTAGAAGGAACATGTATTGCAAGAGGCTTGACTGTTAGCAGAGAACAATCTGAAAGTGCCAAGCATGTCCCTTCTCCATCAACATCATGTGCATCAGCTGTTACCTCAGCCGCACCTTCACTTTCAGCCTTTCCATCATTTTCTTCATGCTCTTCATCATCTTCCTCTTCTTCCTCATGATCTTCACGTGAGCACTCATCACCATCCCCAGATTCACTACCTGAAACATCTTCACTAGCTTCTGAAGCATTCTCACTATCCTTAGTTGATCTTTGAGGACTCTCTTCCCCCTCATCGTCTACATCAACATCATGTTCCCCTCCTACCTCAGCACCACACTTAACCTCTTCATCTTCTCCATGTCTATTTCTATACTGTATATTTGCACCATTCTCCTCCCCTCTAGGCACAGTGTCTGTACCAGACACAACATTGCTAGCATGGGCGAACAATGTGTTTTGTCGATCCTCAGTCTCTGGCGTAGATGACAATTCACCTTCTTCTCTTTCAATTTTCAAGCTGCTATGTACAACTTCTTCGAGATACCTCAAATCCATGTTCCTACCTTCCATTCTTAAGCCAATATGCCATCTCTCAGTTTCCTGTACAACATTGTGTGACAGATTTTAGTTACACAAATGCATATACAATGTACATATACAAGTTTAAATGATGGTTTGCATAAAGAACAATATTTTTAGTTCAAATGAGACAAAAAAGTCAATAGACAAAAGACAGTGCCTTCCAAACAAGAACTCTCTTGGTCTTGCTCGTTTTCAGCTCTCAGATTAAATAAATTACAGAAACCACATAATAGAAAGCAAAAACAAGTAGGGATTTCACTCCACATCCAATCATTCATATGCTGTGGCATATTGTAGATATTTAAACACTCACTAACTCTACTGCCATACATAGTAAATATTAACAATCAAGAGATCATAATGCATTCCCGCCGCTAAGAGACATATGAAATCAACATGGCAATAGAATAGCCCA
>LPNX010660681.1:0-26851 GCA_001517045.1 Pseudotsuga menziesii
GCGACGGTTCTATCTGTCTCTTTTGCGACGGTTAAGCTCCATTTCCGTCGCTTATGCTACGGTCCTACATGTCGCTTTTTCGACGGATAATCTCCATTTCCTTCGCTTATGCGACGGTCATACATGTCGCGTTTTCGACGGCTAATCTCCATTTCCGTCGCTTATGCGACGGTCCTACATGTCTCATTTCCGACGGTTCTACAAGATCTTCTACAAAAAAGCGACGGTTTGCCCTGTCACCTTTCCGACGCTTCATTGTTATAGACGTCGTTTAAGCAACGGTTATTGATGTCGCTTATCCGACGCTTTAAATTTAACTGACGGTTACTTCGGTGTCGCTTAACCGACGGTTAGTTAGGTGTCAGATAAGCGATGACAAGTTTTCGACGCTTAAAAAAAATCATAGTGTCGTACATGCGACAGGGAAGTGTCGAAAATCCGACAATACGGCCGTCGGATTTTTGGGCAAAATGTAGTAGTGTTCCAACACTTCTGGCAGGGTGCTGGGGATCTCTTTTGCTTCTAAGTCAATTCCCTTCTTCTCAATATCACTAGCTATATTGGCCATCCTAAGGAACTTATCCTGTGATGGCATATCATGTGAGAAATCCTCATCAACCACATTTGAACAAACAATATTAATGACATGGGTAAGCTTCTGCTTGATTTGCTTCCTAGGTAAAACTGTGCATTTTGGCCTTTAGTTTGCTGAGAGTCTTGACTGAGTGCTTTACTTGTTTTTTAAGAGTATTTTCCTATATCTGGATCTTTGTAACCACTGCTCTTTGTAGGGAATGTACATCCTTCAAATCTACCTTTGAAAAATTGAGGAAAACCGAGGAAGCCTTATTGTGTACCTTGTTGGAGTCTAGGGCTCCAAATTCTAGCACTTCTTTGCCCAACTGTACCTTATTGAGGTGGTCTTGTCTGGGATGTATGGTTTCCTGTGCTTTCAATGTTATAGGGGTGTCATGCAATGGGGTTACCTACATTGTGCACTCTACTACAAGTTTGATTGCTTCAATTGTTTTTCGAAGGTCATGTAGCCGATCTATAATGACATTAGTACACTGATTCTACTACCTGTAATAATCATCGAACCGTGCATGCATAGCTGTTTGTAAGGCCTCTTCTAGGGTTGCGATTTATTCCTCATCCAAACCATAAGTATTCACCTCTTTGTTAGCCCTTCACTTTTTTTGCGATGATTATACTAGAGCTTCTGCATTCTAAGTCTCCGTTTGTTGGGTTTGCAATGGCAGATGAGGTTGGGGCTGAGTGGTTTGAGCGTTGTTGGGCATTGTTGCCTCGGTTTGCTGGGTACTCTTCTCTTCAAGAGGTGGTGAGCTCGGATGTTTCCAATCCTCTGGCCAATCCCGGAAAATGGTTCTAGATCCTTGGATGTGAGAATATATTATGTGGGTAACCACTATTTTTGGGGGTCTCTGCGTGCCTGGGTGAACACATAGTGGGATGCTAACTGGAAATTGACAAAATGATGAAATCTAGAGATGATAGTTTCGCTCAGTATTACCTTCTGTTTCACCACATTTCACAAGGCTTCATTATGAACAAAGAATTGAATTTTGGTACTCAATTATCGGTCTTCATTGGGAAAGAACCACAATTTCAGGTATCACTCTCCTCGGCATAGCATAAGTATGTCGACGCACAAGTATGTCAAATCTGTGACAACATATTTTTCATGGATTAGTGCTAAACAAATTTTGAAAAATCCCTTGAGATTACTAACCTTTTTAGTGGGAGGCCTTCTGATTAGTTGTTCAAATCTTTTGGGCATATCTCTCACTTTTCCTGATGTTGACGGTTGATTGGGATCAACAAAGTCTTGCCGTGCTTCCAAGAATACTTCCTTCTCCTATTGGACCTCTAGCAAAGATTTCTTTTGTGTCGTATGTTGCACCTACAGATGTCCTTGTGATGTATTTTGGTTTTCTCCTATCGGAGCACCTCCTCTTGTAACTAAAACAAGGTTGGGTTGTCTTGGTTCAGCAGAAACCATTTGAATATTCATATTGGGATTTGGATTCGAATCCTGCACTGGGTTGGGGATAACAAAAGTTCTATCCTGCCATTTCGCAATGAGTTGTAGACACTGTTCTATAGTGTGACCAAATTCTTTACAATGTATAATATTTTGCAGGAATTTAACAATCTCGAGAAAAATGTCCTAATTGCCCACAATTATAGCATACAACTTAGCCTTTTCCTTTACCAAATCCTCCTATTGGTTGTTGTCCTTGACCTCTAAAGTTCCCACCACCCTTTGTGGAGGGAATTGTTGTTGTTGAGGATATTGGTTTGGATGGTATTGCAGTTGAGGATATTGTTGTTGAAACGGTGCAGGATGATATTGAGGCTACACTCATTCAGCTTGCATTTGTTCCTCATTATTCATTAAGTAGTCATTCATCATTTTATTCTGGGGCAGCTGGAAGGATCTACAATCCTTTTCATCATGCCCTACCGATCTACAAAACTTACAAGACAGACTAGAAGGTGCACTTACAATCTTTTGTAGGTAGATGCATTCCTTGGACTTGTGATCTCTAGTCTGGCATACTCTACACCAAGGAATCCCTTGGGTGTTTAATGGGTTCGGCATCCCTAGTGCGACATAATTCATGAGCATTGGGAAATTATCCTTATGGTTCCCATTTGTTCTACACCTAGTACACCATAGTTATTCTTGAACTTCTTTGCCGCTTTTGATGTCCTGGAGCTGCACCGTAAGATTGGCCAGTTGCAACTGAATTTGCATAATGCCCGAGCCAGTGTCTCCAACTGGCAAGGCTTCTAGATTCATAGCTATGTCCATATCCTTTGTCTACGACACCATTTTATGTTGTATTAATGGTGTTTAGATGTGTGGCAATAAGGTGACAATGAACCATTCCTTGTGTTGTACATCCGACATTTGAAAACTAACCTTGGCCATTAACGTCTTAAATCTCTGGTCAAAATCCCAAATAGACTCTGTCGGTAGTTGCTTGATCTCCTTGATCTTAGTGATGCATTGTGATTCAGACTTTGGTTTCTTAAATTCATCAATCAATCTGAGTCGAATCTCATTGAGCATCTTTGGGACCACTCCTACTAGTACTATGGAAAACTTCATATACCATTCTAGCGCATGACCTTGTACAGTTGTAATCATATGTTCTTTCTTGATGTTCTCATCGTGGATCTGTCATACAGTCCAAAATGAGTCACATAGAAACCAATGTTGTTCTAGGTCTTTTCTCATTGAATATTGGGAGGTTAATGTCAGTTCCATCCATTGGATGGACCACTACAATATTAACTGCTGGTATAGTAGGAACAAAATGTGGACTAGTCGGACTTCCTTATCCGCTATTTATAGTGTTAGTACTACTCGTATTTACATAAATACTTAGAGATGGTTCTTGTGTCCTTAGCTCTGGTACTGTTGACAAGTTGAGTACACATTCTGGTTCCGGAGCTTGAGTCAACTTCTTAGATTCTTCGTTTGCCTATGAGATTGGTCCGATACTCTTCTTCTTTGTCACATGAACCTTCGTCTAGTTATGATGTAAACTCGTATCCTTCTTCTTCTTGCTCTGTGATGCAACTTCTTCATTCGAACATAGTTTTCCATCTTTTTCCTGATCTGAACCTCCATCTGCTTCTCAGAAAGCTAGATTCTAGTTCAGTTTCACCTGCTCTTGGGAACATCTCACTTTAGGGTCCTGCTGAGACAAATCCACCCTTTTATTTTCAATATATCATTCACAGAATGCCCTTTTCACATATGATCATTTTGATCCATGTCTTGCAAGATGAAAGATATCTACTGCGTGGTCCTTGGATTTTTTTTTCTCTTGGCCTCACTATATGAGGTTATCGTGTCAAGGATGAACTCAATGATACATCCCTCTATGAAACTATCCAACCACATGTCTATATCCCTTGAAATAGGGTTGTTGGTTCTTTTCAACTGCTCAATCAAGAACATAGTCCACTCTGTCAGTTCCCCTCGAAAATTATTTTTATGGGTTGTCAACTTAGACAACCATTCAGACAACAAAGTATGGAACTCGACAAATAAAATATCATGGATGTCCAAATATATGTACCATTCTAACCACTCCGCTAGAATCCAAATAGATCTTTCACTTTCTTTCTGTTCAAATTCTAGCTCTTTTGGGTCCACCCAAACTTGGATCTCCAGTTTTGTGAGATGCTAGAACATATCCCTAAACACACACTTAAGTTCCCGACAATGGAACCATTTGTCTGCCTTTTTTTCCCTGTGACCCAAGTGCAGTGCTATTTTTCTAGTCAGTGCAACAAAGCCCAAGATATCAGCCCGATAGAGAAGATCCCAGCCAGAAGCACATGCAACACAAATGCCATCTCACCCAAGATATCTCAGTTCTTATCGGTAACTTCCAAAACCATGTTTCCACAGTTTGCGTGGGAGGGTGTTTAAGTCCTTGCCTTTGTGCCAAGGCTTCCAATGAAGGCTGGGAAGGTGGGTTGGTGGTTTTCACTTTAGATATCAATAGTGAAGTATTACTTTCCCTTAGTTATGCAAGATTACACAAATGCACAATGAACAAGCATCACAGATATATTCATTACTTGAAATAAAACATTCATACAGTTATCTCTTTAAAGCACAATAACAAATAAATCATTAACATAGTAAATAGGCACTTGTTTAAGCTACTCAACATTGACACATATACACAACATGTAACGTGGAAACCCATTTGGGAAAAAAACACAAGGTTCTCTTCATTTGGCATTGGCATGAGAAAATAGATGCACCTTTTGTCTGTACATAAAGCTACAGGCTATGTTAAGATATTCTCTTCTATCTCTACATACCTCTTTTCCCTCTCATTCTCTCTGTTCTTCCCTATCTTTATCACTCTACTCTACTCCTACTCAGCGATTCGCACATAGCCTAGATCAACCCGACCTTCTCTATCTGTCCGCACACGCAACTGTGGATCCACTTGCTCTGATGCACTCAGCAATCCGGATTTACCTACTCAAAACTGCTATATCCTCTACTCAGCTCAAAAGCGTCTAAACAAGAACTACCTAATAGGATACTGATTGAATGGCTAACCCATGTACAGCTTGGGTTTCTCCTTTTATGGCCTTATTACAGACTTGATATATTCCCATACATGCTTGTTACGGACTCAATCATGACTTGATACCGACTCTAATAGACTCAGCCACAGTCACTATCTCAGCTGACTTTCTATCTTCAACCTATAGCCTGTCTTTCCTATTCTAGAAAAATATGACCAAAGAGGCGCTATTGACCCGAATTACAAAAATGCCTTTACGTGTGTGGTTTGTTTCGGCTCCAACCAAGCACGTAGCCACAATTGCTAAGGGTTGTTGCTTCTCCGCATCATGCCTTACAGTATCTTTCTGGTTGTTACCTTATCTGCACACCTGCTTTCGCAAATATTCTGCCATGTCATCACATCCCATGTTTTGTACTTCCATTGTAGCTTACAAAACTAGTGTAGCTTCCTCATCCGATGCCTTCTCTTTTCCTTTCTCGTTTTCTTCCTTATTTTGTCGCAGCATCCTTCCCTTTTGTCTTGATGTTGTTTCCTATGTCGCAACTCCTTCTTCTTCTGTGTACTCTTTTTCCCTTACTTAGGAAAAATTCCATATGAATTTTTCCTTTCTATCCCGAGCCCAACATGTAGTGAATGATCTTATTTGATGTTATCTCTATGATATATAGGCTAGTTCATGCATGTTGTGCATTGTAGTGTAATTACATTTTTCACCGTTATTTTTTAATCCATGCAAGCAACATTTTTACAGCAATGATATGGCATATGTAACTTGTCTATATGCTTCAATTGACCAAGTGTTTAATATCACAACCGTAAGAATATTGCAAAGTTCAAAGGCCGAATTAATAGGGACAAATTAGATAGTCAGAAGTAAAAAATTGAATAAGTGTTGAACAGGGCGTGGTTATTGACGTGTCCAATGCAAATTTCCAACTTCCAACATCGGGAACATTATAGTAATATTGTTGGGGAATTTTCATGCAATTTCTATTATGTATTCTTGACTCTCAACTTTTTACATATGGAGGTAGAAGTTAGAGTCAGGAGGTCAAGGGTGTTTATTAGAGGATAGTTATGCGATTCTGAATTTTGACTTTTGATGTAAACAAGGTAGTAGTCAAAGTCAGGAAGTCGGGTGGATCGTGGAAGTTGTTGTGGTGTGCCAAATTTCAAGTTTTGATATCAGAAATATTAGAGTAGGTCAATCTGGATGATTTGGTGAAAAGTTAAACTACAGTGCTGACTTCTGACTCCTAATTTGAAACATCGAAGTCAGAAAGTCAGGAAGGTTTTGTTACAAGTTCATTTTGCAGTTCTGACTTGTGAATCCTGATATTGGAAGTATCATAGTCAGCAAGTCGATATGGTCTAGTGGAAACCCATTTGATGCTCCCAACTTCTGACTCCTGATGTACAAAAGGCAATAGTCACATTCGAGAAGTTGAGGCTAATTCTTGGAAAAATCATCTATGTTATGTACTTTGAACTCTTGACGTTAGGAACATAGAAGTTGAAGTCAAGAATGGGTGTTATGAGCCATTGCATGTTTTGATTATTGATTTCCAAAGTTGGAACAATTAGGAATGATTTCCAATGTTGGAAAAATGGAATTGCACGATTAGGATTGCAGATTTAGTAGTCGAGATTAATTATAATTGCCATATTTGTTTATGAGGCCAAAATCATGATCAATTAACCGAGATTAATGGATTATTAAGCAATTAGGCCTATGGATTTTACGTTTCCCTCATTTGGTATCAGGGGAAGGGAAAATGTGTTAGAATGGTATTGGGAAAGAAATTTTTTAAATCAAGCCATTTCAAAGGATTCCTCATTTCCTCAAAATGCCACCAAGGTGATTGGGGACGTGACAGAGTGGTATCAAAGAAAATGGTTGTAGCACTTGGTCTGTTTGGGTTGTATCCATGTCTATAGGAAGAGATTAGAGATACACAACAAGTGCATATGATTTTGATTTGATTAAATTACCAATAATGGTAGTTTTCATAAATGTGTAAATGGGAATAAATGAACCAAAGAAATTGTAATTCTATAAATTCGCCCATGAGATTGATTTTATTAAATAATGGTAAATGTGTATTGTTTCCGGCGTTACTAACGTGTTTAATAATTATTTATATCACGCACAATGTTGCAGTTGACAATATTTGAACAAATGTAATAGGGGGAAACCAACAAGAGGAAAGAAATTCAAGGAAAATGGTGTCCATGAATGACGCCTAGGATCCCTATCAGCATGGTGAGGATGTCCTTGGAGAAAATGTGCAAGAAGAAAATGTTGAGACATAGTCCAATGGAAAAGGGAGAATATTCTTCCTCAAAAATTGGTTGAGGAAATCAAAAGTTTCAATGAGAGGCTTATTAAAGCCCAAGAAAAGTAGAACTAGATTAATGTTACCATCCTTCAAAGCCTCACCTATATTCAACAACGAGCCAATATGGGATCCAATTCGAGTGATATTGGTTACTAAAATGCAGAGAGACACTATAGAGGTTGTGCTAGGAAGAGAATGGTGAGTCCATGAATTGGAAGAAGGGAACGTAAGATGTCTTCATCGCAATCTTATTATAGTAGGTCGTGTGATTCTCAAAGTAATCCAAAACATAGTTTCTGATAGTTTGATAGTTGTAGGATTTCTAGAAGGATTCTATAAGGAGAAACTAGAAAGGAAATACCTTCCACATTTGATGAAGAAAATAAGATAGGCCAGGAAGAAAAAACGTGGCTTCTTGGAATGAAGAAATTTTTTGGATTCATGACTACTTGGACAATGCAAAGGATATAATTTCTATCTATAACCTTAATGGGAGAGATTTGAACTGGTGGGAGCACCTCACACAAGCAAAGATAATTAAGGAGCGGACGATAAACTTGGAACGATTCAAAAGGTACTTCAAGGAAAAATACCTTTGTTCCAGGTATTACGATGACAAGAGGAAAGAGTTTCATGAGATAAAGTTGGTATAGAATTCAATGAAAGAGTATGTCCACAAATTCTTGGAGTTTCTAAGGTGTGTGGATTACAGAAAAAATAAAATAATCAATATTAAGATATTCCTCAAAAGTCTACCTCAAAATATCAAAGAGAGGATTGAATTTGCTAACCCTCCCAGTCTTGATGAAACCATTAGAATCGAAATGCACTATTATGATAAGTGTAAAGGAAAATTATAATTCAACCTAGCATGGAAGGGAAATCCAAAAGGTAGGTTTGAACAAAGGAAATGTGGATTCAAATACCCATTTAGAAGTCATATAGGAAAATTGCAGCTAGGTAAACAAGCATGAAGTGGAAGTGAACAAGAAATAGCAATAGAAAAATGACCACTTTGGTGTTGGGGATGTGGAGGAAATCACATTCTTAGGGGATGTCCGCATTGAAGAGAGAACCCTTGAAGGTTTTACTACTTGGAAGAAGTGGTTACAGTGGAGGACCTAACAAGGGAAACTCCTCGAATTATGCAACATTATATAACCGCTAAGTAGACGATCAATTAGCGGTGGTGGGCGTTGAAGGTAAGATTGCTAATAAATCTATTTCTATATTGATTGATCCAGGATATACTCATCATTATGTTACTCCAAAAGTGGCTAAATATTGTTCTCTTAGAAAAGTGCATCATTACAAGTCTTGGCTAGTTAAATTAGCCACTCACACAAAGAGAAGAGTAAGTGAAGTGGTGATGGAGTGTCACGTAGAGTTGAATTAGCTCCTCACAAAGGTAAATTTTAATGTCCTACCATTAGGGTCTTATGATTCTCTTATTGGTATGGATTTTTCGGAAAAGAACATGGTCGAGGTAGACCTCTATGAAAAGGTCCTCAACTGCATTGATAAAAAAGGAAATTCAAGAAAGATGAAAGAAATTCCTGATCAAGTCTCAGTTAGATAGGTTTCATCCTAAGGAAGTTGTGCAAGAGAGGTTTATAGATATATTTATACCATGTATAAGATCCACTAGAGGACAAGGGTCCCAATATATAAGAATACCCACTATTTTTTTTGTTTGTTGGCAAAGTGGTGGAATCCCCCTGACTAGCAGGGTTGCCATTGGCTGAGTGGCCACAAACCAGGGGCATCTAAGCCATCAAAATCACCCGAGGATCGCACCTGGCCTGGACCGCACCAACCCTTAACATGGTTGGATTTTAGGTATCCAACGGGATTAGAACCGGTGACCTTCCAGCTTAGGGGGAATCTTAACCATACCCCGCCACTAACTGTTCTACATCTCGTGGATAGAAGAATACCCACTGTTGCAAGAGTTTACGGATGTATTTCTAGATGAATCTCTAGGAATTCCACCAAAAAAGGGACTTTGATTTTACAATAAATCTTTTTTCCAGGGGCAACATTGGTTTCCAAAGCTACGTATAAAATGAGCACACCAAAATTGGTAGAGTTGAAGATGCAGCAACAAGAATTAATGGACAAAAAGTATATCAGACTGAGTGTGTCTCCTTGGGGAGCACCAATGCTATTTTCCAAGATGAAATATGGGGTGTTAAGGTTGTGTATTTATTATAGGAAGTTAAATAAAGAAACCATCAAGAATAGGTACCCATTTCCCATAAATGATGATTTGTTTGACTTGATGAAGAGATCCAGCATGTTTTCCAAGATTGATTTGAGATCTAGTTATCATCAAGTGAGGATAAAAGAAGAAGACATTCACAAGATAATTTTTTTGACAAGATATGACCATTATGAGTTCACGGTGGTGCCATTTGGTCTCACCAATGCACTCACCACCTTCACGTTCCTCATGAATAGTGTATTCAACAAGTATTTGGATAAGTTCATGTTGGTATTTTTGGAAGATATTATTGTTTAATCTAAGCATGAAGAATCGCTTGAGTAGCACTTGAAAATGGTCCTGTGGGTTCTTAGAGAAAACCAATTGTATTTCAAGTTGAGAAAGTCTATCTTCTATTAGCACATGGTACAATATTTCAGAGGAAGGAATTACAGTGGACCCAACAAATATTGAAGGTATACTGAATTGCACTACCCTAAAGAATATTGCTAATGTAAGATATTTTATTTGTCTGATAGGATACTATAGAATATTCATAAATGGGTTTTCTAAGACCACTCATCCAATCACATCACTATAGAGAAACAAAAATAAATTTGTGTGGTATAATAAATGTGAAGCCAACTTTTAGGGATTAAATAAATTTCTAACCAACACCCCTATTTTGAATATTGATGACCTGAAGAAATACTTCATGGTGTGCATAAACACTTTCATCGAAGGTTTGGGAGTTGTGCTTATGTAGGATGGGTTTGTAATCTACTATTAGTCACGAAAATTGAAAGAGAACGAGGGGAATTACACAACTCATGATATAGAATTGGTCTCCATAATTCTGTTAGAATATTATAAACCCACTCCATACTTAAGATAACAATAATTAATCATTTATGGTTAATTTCCTATGTACTAGCCTAGGTATTTGGCCTCCACTTGCACCACTTAGTTAATACTTGCCATATATACCCCAGGAGAACCTTTATACTGATTCTGATTAGATTTTGGAAAATTGATTGAATTCCATGATTGGTGGCTATGCTTTCCTTCTATTTCTACCTTTAGAAAAATTTTCCAGATTTTTAGTGGATAAGGTAAACCTACTCAACTAGGAAACTGCTATCTTTCATGGCCAACTAATCCTCAATTATTATCTCTCTAGATTCCATGATTAGAAAGATTTTCCATCACTCATCATCACTCACTCATTCTTTATTTAATTCTTGATCTCTTGGACTGACTTAGAAAGTGCTTTAATCACCTATGGGGGTTTATCATATTTAGAAAGGTTTCTTTATGAGCTAGCATGAGTTGTCTCCTTACCAACTTGATTTTACCTCTCAAGGATGTATTATTTATGTACACTATGTTGATCAATAATACATGGAATATTCTCCAATCATTCTTCACTTCTATTGTGTCCAGTCTCATTATTCCTCTCTCTATTCTTCTTGTGCATGCCTGTGAGAAATATCTTGTAGCTAGATCTACATCCTATATTTACGCATATAATCAAAGATCAAATTTATACATGGTATTAGATCTCTCAGGTTGTTAAGTTCTATAGAGTTAAAGGAGCTATCAATACTCTACATCAAAGTGCATCCATCATCCTATCCCTCTATTAAGAAGAGATTGAATTGAGCTTACAAGTATTTCTCCTAGTTTATATTTGTGCAAGTTGTAGAGAGCATCTTCAAGAGTGAAAAAACAACTAAGCATGGATTCCTCATTAGCTATGATCCTAAATCCCTTCAATTATCATGAATGGAAGGCCAACATTGACATTCTATTGCATAGTAAGGGACTCTATAGAGTTTATTTGGATTTAGAGAATGAGCCCAATGTTGTTGTTGATAAATTAAGTGGCATAATAGAATGGATGAATCCCATGGATTTATTTGTCTCTTAATTTCTCTAGATATACTTTTTCATCTTGATGGTTTGATCACTCCAAACCATGTATGGACCAAACTTGAGTCTCTCTTTGGAGTATAAGATGAGATATGAGTGCATCAATTGGAGAATGAGTTAATCTCATTGAGTCCAAGAAATTTTGATTCCATTGAAGGGTTGTTCACAAAATTCAAGTCACTTGTTTTATTTCTCAAACAATGTGGGATTGAGAAGAAGGAGGATCAATTGATTAGTTTAATCCTTTCAAAATTGGGTCATGAATACTCACTTTTTTTTTCAAATCTTCATGCTTCTAGGTTTTTTATTTAGAATTGGAAAATGCCTTCTTTGAGCACATTCTTTGATTCATTGACAAAAGAGAAATATAAATTGATACATATGGGAACTCTTAAAATATCCATGGGAAATTATAATTCTCTTATAGTTCAAGGAAGTAGGAAATCAAAGTAAAAATAAAAGAAAAAAGTGAAAGAGAAGAAGCCAAAGTCATATATTGAAGATGAAGGATTAAATCCTACTGATGAAGGTTCGAATTTCATGAAGAAAGTCAAGAAGAAAGGGAGCATATCCAACTATTCTTATTGCAGAAAGGGTTTTCATATTCATACGAAAAGTTTCAATAAGAATATGGACATCATGGATCAATTACTTGAGAAGCATAACATTAATGTACTAGATGAAATAGAGAAGCCCGTTGAATCCTCAAAACATTGTCATAGTGCACTGTCCTAAGGTAATAACAACTATGCCTTGAGTGCTAGAGTTAAATTTTTTTCTCAAATATCTGATATATGTTCATTTTTTGATATATCAGAATCTGAAATCTGAGTGTCTTCCTTGGATAAATCACTTATCAGTCCATTAGATCCATTTCCAAGTGATTGTGTTTTTTCTCTAGATCCTGACTTTTATTTATCTAGCTCTTCCTCACTCCATTCAAATGATTATGAATATGATTTATAATTAATTTTGCAGGATAATATTTAATTTATGATATCATCCATACCATTTACCCGTCCTCTAAATTCTCATAAGACTATACAAACCCCAAGTTCACCAGTTGATTCCTTATTGGATTCATATGCAGTGTCACTTGTTTCTACTGGTTTCAAGTCTTGTATATTTTTAATTGGTTGGTTATCTATGAAATTATTCATATTTGGAATTATGTTACACATGTTTGGATCTATTCTAAACATCCATGGTTCATATTTCAAGTCCATTTATCATTAATATTTACACATCCATCAGTTTTACCTAGTTGCTCATCCTTTTCCTACTATGGCCTTGTACACTCATGGAGACACTATACCTTTGGTATTTTTCTGATCCATATGATAATAATTCTAATACTTCAGAGTCTTTTCAGCCTCATTTAATACTTGGGAAGGTTCTACAACAATTTAAAAGGAATATGCATGGTCCATTTCACCATTTTGCATCTATACAAGGAACTGATTGTATTGATTTTTTTACTCTTTGGGAAGGAGTTCACACAGATCCCTTTTCCTTCTCATATTATGTTTGCATATGAGAGTATGTTGTAAGAAAGAAGAATTCAGATAATTCTCCTCCATCTTCATATGATGAGCTATATGGAGCCTCTACACTAGTTTTTTGCAGATAATACATAGATACTCTAACCCATGATCACGGAGTTCACAAATTATTCATCAAGTTCTTCTAGAAGAAGTATTTAAATCAACTCATTCAAGTGAAGAAAAATAAACAATGAAAACATGTTGTTCATATTATTCCTCATCCTTTCCTGAGGAAGGATTTTCCCCATGTGGTTTTTCCTCTTTTTTTTTCTTCAGTTTTCTGGACAAAAATAATTAGGGTGACCATAGCCTTGTTGTTGGGCCCTATATACATCTATATTTATGATTATTTCAGATATCCCATCATAAAGTCAGACTTAAAGGGGGGTGTTAGAATACTATAAACCCACTCCATACTTAGGATAACAATAATTAATCATTTCGAGTTAATTTCCTATGTACTAACCTAGGAGGTTGGCCTCCAATTGCAACACTTGGTCAATACTTTCCATATATACCCCAAGAGCACCTTTATACTCGTTTTGGTCAGATTCTGCCAACTTTAATGATTTCTTAGATTTGTAACTACATTTTCCTGCTATTTTTTCCTCTAGACAATTTTTCCTTCTTTTTAGAGGATAAAGTAAAGTTAGTCAACTAGGAAACTGCTATCTTTGTGGAAAAATCATCCTCCATGGATTTCTCTCTAGATTCCATGATTAGAGAGCTTTTCCATCACTCATCATCACTCACTCATGATTTAGCCAATTAGTGAGATATTGGACTGATTTGAAAAGTGATTTAGTCACCTATGGGGGTTCTGTAAGTTTTAAACTTGTGTAGGGAAGCAAAGCATACAGATTCTTTTAAGAAAAACATAGATTACACCAAAAAATTCAGACATAAACACATAGATTTACCCTGGAAACCCTTAACCAGGAAAACTAACAAACCTTGGAGCCATACCTCCTATTTTTTCATTATTATAATGAATCCCTCACAATACAAAATATAGGTATTCAACAAAATCCAATACCCTATTTCGTTAACCTAGATTAGAAATAGACTCCAATACATTAACCGAGATTAAATTACATACTTTTAGAGAATTCCCAAAAATAGCCAAAATAATTTGGCTCGCTTGCAATCGCATCCAAAAATGGCCTAACGACCATTTCCATGAAGGTGCCGACATGGCTCATCACACGTAATTCTGACAAGAACACCTCCCTTTCACATGCACTTACAAAGAATATAACATATACCCAATAGGTTTATCATATTTAGTAATCTTGCTTTATGTGCTAGCATGAATTGTCTCGTTAGCAACTTAATTTTACCTCTCAGGGATGTATTATTTATGTACACTATGTTGATCAGTAATGCATGGAAAGATATATGGAAGATTCTCCAATCATTCTTCACTTCACTTGTGTTCAGTCTCATTATTCCTCTCTCTATTTTTCTCGTGCATGCTTGTGAGAAATATCTTGTATCTAGATCTACATCCCGTATTTACACATAGAATCAAAGGTCCAATTTATATAAATGCATGTTCTCGAGGTGTGGTGTCATTCTTTGTTAGGGAGACAATTTTAGCTCAGGATAGATCACATGAGTTTAAAATTTGTTTGACCATCTAAGTTTAAATGCTAGGAAAGCTATGTAGATGAAATTTCTATCTGAATTCAATTTCAAAATTAAACATGTGAAAGGGAAAGAGAACAAGGTTGCAAATTCCCTCAAAAGAAAATTTCATGTAGCAGCGTTAAGTATATGCGAATATGATCTCAAGATAAGAGTTCTTAAAGCTCAACTTAAATATGAAGGTTACCATCAGGTGAAATAAAAATTGTAGTAAGGAAATGCAGATGAAAAGTGTGAAGGATATCAACTTAACGAAAATGATCTTCTTGTGTATAAACACATAGTGTACATTCCTAATTGTGCATATTTGAAAAAATGCCATAATGGATGAAATTCACCAAAGGCCATACTTAGGGAACTGAGGATATCAAGGGATCATAACACTAGCAAGGAGGCAGTATTTTTGGCATGGGATGAAGAAGGATATAGTGGAATATATCTCTAGGTATAAATAGTGCCAATAGGTCAAGGTAGTGCATCAACATCCAGCAAGGCTCTTACAACCTTTTCCCATTCCTAAATGGAAGTGGGAATTAATTACCATGTATTTTATAAAAAGTTTGACAATGACAGTGAGGAATCATGTTTCAATGATGGTTGTGGTGGAAAATCTATAAAAGGCACCCCACTTTATTCTAGTCAAGTCCACTCATAAAGAAAGTAACACAACGGTTATCTTCATGAAGGAGGTATTCAGATTGCATGGGTTACATAAGGAAATAGTCTTAGAATGGGATGCCAAGTTCACATCCAATTTTTGGAAAGGGTTGTTTTAGGAGTTGGGAACTCAGTTGAATTTTAGTACAACATATTATCCAAAAATAGATGGTCATGCTAAAAGAGTGAACCAGGTATTTGAATAGTTATTAAGGATGTATGTAATGGACAAGCAATCCAAGATTATCCACACTTGCTGGAATTTGCATACAACAATTGTCATCAAGGAGTATTGGGAATGAGCCCATTTGAGGTAGTGTATGGAAAAGGTTGAAAAACTCTAGTGAATTGGGATATCCTAGTCATTAGGGTAGTGCTTAGGCAAAAAATGATTTAGAATATGGAAAAGGAACTTGTTAGGATTGGGAAAAAATTAAAGGTAGCATAGGATAAGCATAAGAGTTATGCATACTGAACGATAGTGCACACGAAAATTAAAGTTGGGGACCATGTTTACTCAAGAGTTAATCCAAAGAAAAGTTCCTTGAAGTTGGGGAGTTGTGCCAAGCTAGCTCCCAGATATTATGGGCCATTTGAATTCCTAGATAGGATATGATTAGTTTCATAAACCCTTGCATTTCCAGTTAATATGGGAGTGCATAATGTTTTTCATGTTTCTTTGATTAAGAATTGTGTACATGATCCTCTTGGGCCTCGAAATTGTCTTTTATAATGGTCTTATTTACATTAATTTCCGACCTATTTACTGTAATTTAATACATTTATGTTCAATAAGGTTGTCTTTTACTCTGTTTTATTAATTAAAATCTCATAAATGCAAAATAAGACAAATGTGTTATTTTTATGTATTAAATATAATATTTTTCAAATAATAGGTGTTCTGCAATCCATTCAGCCCCTTCTTTTGGTTCTAAGTTCTGAATTAGATTTGATTGCATGTTAGTTTACTGGTTTGGCTTACCCGTTATCTTACATTTCTTGTTAGTCTTGTTGATCCTGCATGAACAAATCAAAACCATGACTCTATGATGAAATTGAGAATATTTTAAATGTTAAAAAATAGAATAATCATCATTTTTCAAAATATTAATACATTGTAAATGTTCTACTATTGATAAATTTGTTGACATTAAAAATGAGTTAAAACTTTAAAAACATAAAACATGAAACCAAACAATATATATATATATATATATATCATTATTGTTACACTCACATTTTAATTTCTTTTAAGAAAATAAAAAATAATATAGTAATGAAAATCCCTAAAAAACAAGTAGATTGGAAACATAGTCACGTTCTCTTTAAAACTTTGAATATAGTATTAAACCATATATATTATGCATGCGTTGACCATACAGCAAGCCACTTTACATTATTTTAAACATATGACCCTTTTTTATTTGCTATGGATTAATATATGGTAAATATTTTATGCAACCCATGAGTTAACTCATGCATAGGAAATGGACTCATGCACCATGAATTCAATGCACGAGAGAATGGCTCACCCAATCAATGGAAATCAGCCACAGTTCAACAATATAGAACCCAACCATCAATTTGGCCAACAAACTAGCAGAAATCTGCTCAGAATCCGGATCTATGAACAAATCTTAGTTATAGATAGTCCAGACACCCATGTATACCACATGTTTTTAACAGACAGTTGATTTTCTGGAAACCAGAAGTGAAATTGAAAATTCTGGCACATGGGTTTAGTGTAGAAGAGGCCCATTTCAGTCACCACGAGGAATTTTCGCCAAATTCATATCCATTTGGGAGAAAATCGTGGTTCTTTGAAACCAACTTTTGCAGAAATTATGGTTGGCCATTTTCTAAATTCGTGGGTAGTTGTTATAGCAGTAATGAACCTCTATTTTTAGCAAGAGGTAGTTGACCCAATCTGCATTGTAATCATCTTATAGATACCTCTTTGGTTTTGAAGAGAACGGGAGGAAAAACTCTTTGTAAAAATTTTCCTTAGTTTAATACAAAGTCTCTATTTCAGTTGTTGATGATCATTCTCGTTTCTTTGTTGATGATTGGTGACTGAGTATCATAGGAACGCAACCCCTAATTGCTGATAAGAGCCCGTCAACAACTAGAGGTTCTATTTGTGTATATTCATCAGTTTCTTTTTATATTTTTAGTTAAGTCATTTCGTTTTTTTATATATATCTATTAATTTTTCCTGTAAGTCATCTCATTTTTGCAAGCAAGTGGTTCGTTTTCCTATAGGTAATACTTTGTTGTTTATAACATATAATTTCCTACGTTTTTATGCAATTTTCCACATAGTCGGCCATTCGTCCCTCTGTTTAGACTGTCTTTTTAGTCCCATGTTTGCACCTTAATGCAGGTTGTTTTTTAGCCTTCTATTCGCACCTTAATGCATACTATTTTTCAGCCTTCTGTTTACACCTTAATGCAGACTGTTGTTCAGCCTTTAATTTGCACTTAAACAGAATTTTAATTTATTTTTAGAATTTTCAGTATTTCGTTTTTCCAAAAATAGTTAGTTAAGGTAGAGGTTAATTTTCCAACATTCCACCGTCTTATGTAGCTAGTTGGGATTCGAATCCACCTCTAACAATTCATATTTAGTTCTATATTAACACATAGATTAATTATTTCAGTTTTAATACTAATAAAATCCATTTATGTTCAACATATATGTTACTGATTCAAATGAGAAATAGTTTTAGTTTTAGTTTTGATCTTGACTTAGATAGTTTATGAGTTACTTTCATTTGTTTTCATGCCTAAAACCTAGATTAGCTTAAGTTTGTTTAAAATGTTGTCATATGTTTTGTTGAATATTAGTTTGTCTCATTTCTGAAATAGGTTCAACATTCCATTTTCAGTTTTCATTTGATTCCATAATCAGCCTTTCATTTCCAATTACACAACATTTCATTATCTTAGGCTTTGTTGGTTTTATTTCTTCAAGTTATTTCATTCAAGTAGATGTAAAAGATTAGTACTTAGTTTCAAATTCAAGATTGATAGGTTCATTTAGATTTTAAAGATGCATTGGTTTTCAGTATTTTAAAGTTTGATGATAAAAGCTCACATAACCTATTTTAGTGTAAGTTTACTTTTCAAGTTGTAAATAAGTTTCATGATATTTTTATGATTGGTTAACATTCTTTAGTTTATGGTATAGTTTGCTGAAGAGGTAGAGTAGAAGTGTTTTGTTTTTCTGTTGTAGGTTTGCTTACAGTTGAATGTATTTTTAGTTATTGTTTTTTACTTAGTTTTAGGATTGATTATAAAGCTCCAAGTTTAGTTTTCTTTGATTAGTTTACTGTTTTGCAACGCATTTATTTGCGCTCGGTCTTTAGAATAATATTTGCTTTGCTTTCTACGAATTTGCAATTAAATAGTTCATTTCTTTCCATAAATCAGCTGCACTTGCATTCTTAGATAGGCATTTACTTATGCATACATGTAATAGTATCCAATTCATAACATAGATCAGGTAATTTGCTACAAGTAGTTAGTTTTGCTTTCATTGGTTAAAATCTCTTTCGGACCAGGTAACTGCTTTCTAGATTAGTATATGCAATTTCCTTCCATAGAATAGATTAGCATAGCATTAGAATAGTTTGAATCTCAGCTATTAATCAGTTTCCTTCCTTTATAGAATAGATTAATATAACATTATATTAGATTTGAAATTATAGTTACTTTCCAAGTTCTTAGTTAATTTCATGTTTTCATAGATAGATTAAATTCTTGCAATTGAATTATGCAAGTCATGCATGTAGATTAAAATCATATAGCTGCATGTTAGTGCATCTTCATATTTAGTTAGGTTAGTTCAAGCATTCAATCCTGCACATATAGTGTTTGCATCTCAAAAGCTCCCTTCCTGAGTTGACAATTAAGTGTTGAATTAGATAGTGCATATTTTACCCAAAATTTTGGCGCCGTTTTCGGGGACCCTTAAACTTAGGAGTCTAATGAACTTGAAATGAAAACTTTGTCCATAATTATTTGAATAATGATAAGCCTTTGAGAAGTAGCATGGATGACTGGCTTCCTATGGGCTTTATCGACTATTTATACCCTCATGTTTTCCATTTTAACCCAGTCTTAATTCATTCATGGCATGAGGACGGGCCATACCCTCGGTATGGGGGAGGGAGTCTCAATTTATACGGTATTCATAAGTATGAATTATTAATAATTGGCAGAATTGTATGTATTGAGAAATCTTAAAGTTATTTTTTTCTAAGTTATAGTTTTTTTTTGTAATAAATCTGGCTTAGTTTTGCTGAAGATTGCCTATTTATGATCAAGGAGAGTTTTTGAATAAATGAAATACCACTTCCAATTTATTCATGGCACGAGGATGTGCCATACCTTTGGTCCAGGGGTATGTTGCACCTCGAAATTGTCTTTTATAATGGTCTTATTTACATTAATTTCTGACCTATTTATCGTAATTTAATACATTTATGTTCAATAAGGTTGTCTTTTACTCTATTTTATTAATTAAAATCTCGTAAATGTAAAATAAGACAAATGTGTTATTTTTATGTATTAAATGTAGTATTTTGCAAATAATAGGTGTTCCGCACTCCATTCAGCCCCTTCTTTCAGTCCTAAGTTTTGAATTAGATCTGATTGCATGTAAATTTACTGGTTTGGCTTACCCATTATCTTCCATTTCTTGCTAGTCTTGTTGATCCTGCATGAAAAAATCAAAACCAAGACTCTATGATGAAATTGAGAATATTTTAAATGTTAAAAAATAGAATAATCATCATTTTCAAACTATTAATACATTGTAAATGTTCTAATACTATTAATAAATTTGTTGACATTGTGGAAACATAGTCACGTTCTCTTTAAAATTTTGAATATGGTATTAAACCATATATATTATGCATGTGTTGACAATAAAACAAGCCACTTCATATTATTTTAAACATATGATCCTTTTTTATTTGCTATGGATTAATATATGGTAAATGTTTTATGCAACGCGTGAGTTAACTCAAGCACATGAAATGGACTCATGCACCATGAATTCAATGCATGAGAGAATAACGCACCCAATCAATGGAACTCAGCCACAGTTCAACACTCTAGAACCCAACCATCAATTTGGCCAACAAACTAGCAGAAAATCTGCTCAGAATCCGGATTTATGAACAAATCTTAGTTACAGATCATCTGAACGTTCATCAAGACGACCATGCAGACCACATGTTTTTAACAGTTAGTTGATTTTCGAGCTAGATTTTTTATAAAACAGAAGTGAAATTGAAAATTATGGCACATGAGTTTTGTGCAGAATAGGCCCAATTCGATCACAGTGTGGAATTTTCACCAAATTCATAGCCATTTGGGAGAAAATTGTGGTTCTCTGAAACCAACTTTTCTAGAAATTGTGGTTGGTTGTTTTCTAAATTCGTGGGTAGTTGTTAGAGTAGTAATGAACCTCTATTTTTAGCAAGAGGTAGTTGACCTAATATCCATTGTAGTCTTCTTATAAGTACCTCTTTGGTTTTGAAGAGGAGGGGAGGAAAAACTCTTTGTAAAACTTTGCCTTAGTTTAATAAAATGTCTCTATTTCAGCTATTGATGATCATTCTCGTTTCTTTGTTGATGATCGGTGATTGAGTAGTGTAGGAACACAACCCCTGATTGCTGAGAAGGGCCCCTAAACAACCAGAGGTTCTATTTGTGTATATTCATTTATTTATTTTTATGTTTGTAGCTAAGACATTTCGTTTTTTATATATATCTATTACGTTTTCCTGTAAGTCATCTCATTTTTGCAAGCAAGTGGTTCGTTTTCCTGTAGGTAATACTTTGTTATTTATAACATATAATTTTCTGCATTTTTATGTAATTTTCCACATGACCTGCGATTCGTCTCTCTGTTTATACTGTCTTTTTAGTCCCATGTTCGCACTTTAACGCAAATTGTTTTTTAGCCTTCTGTTCGCACCTTAATGCAAACTGTTTTTTAGCCTTTTGTTCGCACCTTAATGCAGACAGTCGTTCAGCCTTTAATTCACACTTAGACATAATTTTAATTTATTTTTAGAATTTTCAGTATTTCATTTTTGTAGAAATAGTTAGTTAAGGTAGAGGTTAATTTTCCATCATTCCACCGTGTTATGTAGCTAGTTGGGATTCGAATCCACCTTTAACAATTCATATTTAGTTCTATATTAACACATAGATTAATTATTTCAGTTTTAATAATGATAAAATCCATTTATATTCAACATATATTTTACTGATTTAAATGAGAAATAGTTTTAGTTTTAGTTTTGATCATGACTTAGATAGTTTATGAGTTACTTTCATTTGTTTTCAAGCCTAAGACCTAGATTAGCTTAAGTTTATTTAAAATGTTGTCATATACTTTGTTGAATATTAGTTTGTCTCATTTCTGAAATAGTTTCAACATTCCATTTTTTAGTTTTCATTTGAGTCCATAATCAACCTTTCATTTCCAATTACACAATATTTCATTGGCTTAGGCTTTGTTAGTTTTATTTCTTCAAGTTATTTCATTCAAGTAGATGTAAAAGATTAGTACTTAGTTTCAAATTCAATCTTAATAGGCTCATTTAGATTTTAAAGATGCATTGGTTTTCAGTATTTTAAAGTTTGATGATAAAAGCTCACATAACCTAGTTTAGTGTAAGTTTACTTTTCAAGTTGTAAATTAGTTGCATGATATTTTTATGATTGGTTAACATTCTTTAGTTTATGGTATAGTTTGCTGAAGAGGTAGAGTAGAAGTGTTTTGTTTTTCTATTGTAGGTTTGCTTAGATTTAAATATTGTTACAGCTGATTTTACCACACATGGTGGATCACACCTTTATGGCCTTTCGTGTCCCTCTGCAGACTCTTTAGATCCCATGGACCATTTTTGTACCTTTGATGTTTGCAAGATCATCCCTAAAAACATGAAATAATTTCCATATGCGACTGTGTGCAGAAAATCTGCGTATATACGTGGATATCTCAATCAAAACCGTGTGTACATGCGACTGTGAGGAAAAAACTCGCGTATAGGAAGAAAAAGAGATAAAAATGAAGGCAAACAGATAAGCTGAGACAAAATTCACTCCTATCAGACACTACCAGGAAAACATGCCCCCATACCCAACTCAAAAATAGAGAAATCAGAGCAATTCAAGAACATTGAATACCGATAAAAACCCCCAAAGGAAAAATGAATAGGAACTCCCCAGCCGAGTTGCCAATTCTATTACGGTGAGAAATTCCTATGGCTTGGGGTACCACAATAGACATATTAACTCCATAAATCAATCCTTTCCATAAATCAATCAATCAATCAAGCCAAACATCTAACACTAAAGGATCTCAATTCGTACCTTGTTTTGGATGATTGATGTAGATCCCCGTTGAGCTTTTCCACTCTCACTTGTATTGGAAATTTTCTTCCTCAACATTCAGCAAACAAGACAATCATGCTATATATAATTGTGTTAGACCTACTCTAGCATATATAATCAATAACATATAAGCATTTAAAAACATCCATGGATCAAATACTCATTTAAATACACATTATTGGATAGAAAAAGATATTTCTATTGATATAAAACAAAGATTACAATAGTTGTTAGAAAATAATCCGCTAGGGATTATAATATTGTAAATAAATAAATAAAGAATAGGAAGTTGAACAGTTACGTAGGAATATGGATAGGCAAGTCGGAATCTCAACCACCTCCTGAAATGTATAAATATATGCATTGGCATTGGAATAACAATCAATCAGGAGTTATACCTAACAAGACCCTGCGTGGAGCATGACTGCTACTGTCTGCGTTGAAGATTGAAAGATGTCTGCGTGAAGGTAAAATCTTTGGTGTGATCATTGGATTACACAAACCCTAATTTTTGCAAACCCTAATTTATGTGCGTGGATGTAAAGTGAAAGTTTACAAGTATTTTGTATTTACATTGAGTAAAAAGGGCTGTGACTTGGAAGACTCCTTTCAAGAGCGTGGAGGTATATGCATCTTGTATGAGTCCATGCGTTGTAATTGTTGACTGCGTTTATGCTTTGTTTATGCTGACTGGTATATCATACTGATATATGCGTTGAAGGCTGTAAGAAGTGGTATCAGAGCAGGTTCCTGCCATAACTCCTGCTGTTAAAATTTCAATCCTGGCAGCCTGTATGGTTGCTAGTGCACTGCCTGCCCATCGCCAGTCTGCCCTCTGTTCTTCCCTCCTGCCAGTGCATTCTTTGCATGCGTTTCTCCTCTCCCAGCCTGTGCGCATTCATTTGTATGCATTATTCTTGTGCTCCGATTTTGTAGAGGAAACCCTAATCCTGAGTTTTTTTTGTGCGTGAATATTGTGGCGCATAAACCCTAATCTTTTTTTACCTAGTTTTATGCGTGAAGCTGTGCTTTGAGCTCGAAACTATGACCAGTATAGGAGAAGATTGTTGGTGTTTGCTGTGACTGCTTTGAAGACTGATTGGCATTGTTGTAAAGCTTGAGGAAGGTGGCAGAGACTTAGACCTACACCTTTACTCTTTCTTCTTTTCTCTTACTGTTTTAGTTGCAGAATTGTGTAATAAACTGCAGACTCATATTGTAATTTGTAAAGGAGCAGGAATCTAAACCTGCATCCCATATCTTTTTTCAAGTATTCTGTAAATTGAAGATTCATCATAGAAGATGCAACCTACAACATCTGTACTTGGTGCGACTCTCTCTGGAAAATAGAGAGGCAGAGGAAGAAGAAATTTCAGAGGCAGAGGGGGCAGAAACAAAAGATCAGATTTGAAGTGCAAGCGTTGTGAAAAAACTGGCCACACATCAGATCAGTGTTGGGCTTCGTGGGACTCCATCAAAGACAAGCATAACCAAAAGAAAGATGACCAAGATGCTAGTAAATCTTCTGATTCTTTTATTGTTGCACATTGTAATATTGGATTTAATGAAATGACTTCACTTTCATCTTACAAAGATTGTTGGTTGCTTGATACTGGTGCAACATCACACATGACATTTAGAAAAGACTGTTTTGAAGAACTGAATGAAACAATAGATGGCATAGTTTACTTTGCAGATAAGTCTATTCTTAAACTAAAGGGAATGGGCACCATTCGACTGAAGATGCCTGGATTCCTTGATTTCTTGTTGAAGAACGTTCTCTATCTTCCAGAGTTGCAGAGAAGCCTGCTGTCCATGGTGGAAATTTGATAGCAAGGCCATTCCATCCACATGTTTGATGGAATCATTGAAATAAGAAAGTCCTCTGACAACCAAGTCATCATGACTGGATACGAAGATGGAAAGCTGCTGAAGCTCAAGGGTTCATCCGCAAGATTTCATAACTATGCCTACCTCTCTCAACATGGAGAAGGTAATATGTCATCTAGCTCATTATGGCATGCAAGATTTGGTCATCTAAATTATAACAGTCTTCGTTTGTTGAGAAAGAATGGTGTATTTGGCTTGCCCACCATTGCCAAAGAGAAGAACAAATGTGATGCATGTATATTAGGGAAACGTAGTAAGCTGCCATTCCATGAATCTAATTTCAGAGCAAGTAGGAAATTAGAACTAGTGCATTCTGATTTATGTGGCCCAATTCCAACTCCTTCAGCAAATGGAAATAAGAATTTTATGACATTTGTTGATGACTACTCTAGAATGTGCTGGATTTACTGTTTAAAGACAAAATCAGAAGCATTTCAAACATTCAAAGACTTTCATGCATTGATAGAAAAACAAGCACAATAAAAAATTGGTACACTTCGTACTGATAATGGGAAAGAATACACTTCAAATGCTTTTGAAGATTATCTTCGCCAACATGGAATTGCACATCAAACTACAGTTCCCTACAATCCTCAACAAAACAGTGTAGCAGAAAGAATGAATAGAACCATAATGAATATGGTTTGCTCTATGATGTTTTTCAAGAATGTAAAACTAATGTTTTGGGGTGATGCAGTGAAATGTGCATCATATTTGAGAAATAGAAGTCCCTCAAATGCTCTTGATAACAAGACACCACATGAAATGTGGTTTGTCCATCTCCCTTCAATCAGGCATCTCATAGTTTTTGGTTCCACCTGTTATGCCTTGATTCCAACGGAGCAAAGAAACAAGCTTGGTGCTCGAAGCAGAAAATGTATTTTCCTAGGGTACGAAGAATACTCCAAGGCATACCGTTTGTATGATGAGGTAAACAAGAAATTTGTTATTTCCAGAGATGTCATTTTTCTTGAAACTAATAAAAATGACCAGTCCATTGAGAGACATCTTGATCATTTGGAAAGTTATCCTCATTCAAAGACATATTCTGAAAATGAATATGAAATTCCAAACCTTGAAGGGGGGATTCCTATTCTGGATCAACCTTTGGAATTTCCATATGAAGCACCAACTCCCTTGCATGAAGAAGTTCCTGCTACTTCACTTGAACAAGAGGTTCAACTGGATGATGTGATTGAGAGAATTGAAAGACTCTCAATCAATGATGAAGCACCACCAACTGATCAACCAGGACCATCACGGAATATTCTTAAATGGGCCACAAAGACACTTGAAAGTGTCCATCCAAATGAAATTGGAAAGATGGGAACGAGAAGTTCGAAAAGACATGAAGATGGAGGAGGAGCAGATAATTCAGGTGATGACATGGATGTATCATTTGATTATGAATTTAATTTATCTGCTAACTTTGAACCAACTTCCTTTGAAGAAGCTTCTACTCGTGTTGAGTGGAAAGAAGCTATGCAGAATGAGTATGATGCACTCATGAAGAATGGAACTTGGAAGCTGGTTGACCCTCCAGTTGGAACCAAACCAATTGGCTGCAAGTAGGTGTACAAGAACAAATACAAATCAGATGGCTCACTTGACAAGCACAAAGCGAGGCTTGTAGCAAAAGGCTATGCACAGAAAGAAGGAATTGACTATGAAGAAACATTTTATCCTACAACAAAATGGGCTACCAACCGTACCTTACTCTCTTTAGCTGCTCAGAAAGGGTGGAAATTTCATCAAATGGATGTGAAGATTGCTTTCTTGAATGGAGACTTGAAAGAGAATATCTTCATGTCTCAGCCAGAAGGCTTTGTTGTGAAAGGAAAAGAACAAAAGGTATGCAAGCTTGTCAAATCCTTGTATGGCCTAAAACAAGCACCTCGCGCATGGTATGAAAAGTTAACCGAGCATCTTTTGAAGTTAAATTTTGAACATTTTGATCTTGATGATGCAACACTGTTTATAAAGAAAGTTGGTATATCTGTTGTGTACCTTGTGGTGTACGTAGATGATCTTTTGATGATAGGGAACAATGAGAGCTATATATCATCCATAAAGAAAGATTTGAAAAATATCTTTGAAATGACAGATATGGGACATCTCCACTATTACTTA
>LPNX010660681.1:27592-91664 GCA_001517045.1 Pseudotsuga menziesii
AAGAAAGAATAGGAATCTAAACAGTGACGTAGGAATATGGATAGGCCGGTCGGAATCTCAACCACTGCCTGAAATGTATAAATATATGCATTGGCATTGGAATAACAATCAATCGGGAGTTATACCTAACAATAGTGACAACCTCTGTCGGCACGTCTGCGAATCAGAGAAACTGAGTCCCCCACTTGGGCCTCCACCACTTCAATCCTCCATATCTTGATAGAAATCTCACAAGCAAAAGTCAAGCTTAGGAAGAACACAAAGTGCTCCAAGGGAAAAAGGGATGTAGACTCAAGTATAAGCTCCGGCAACAATGGACTATAGTTTTCTTGCTCTTCAATTCCTCTCCCTTCAATGTATCCAAAGGGTTCCTTATAAAGCTCTTCAATGGGGTAATGGAAGGCCGAATTCAAGCGATCTCAAGGCATATGGAAGGCCAAGAGACAAGTGACTCAGATCTACATCAAGGAAAAATCCAACATCATTTGGCCTTTTGCACACATCCTGATGTATGTGGGTTTAAGGGTCAAATCTGCGTATATACGTGAGAAAGGGATTAAAAGTCGCCTATGGAAATTATTGCATGTTTTCAGGGATGATCTTGGAAACATCAAAGGTACAAAAATGGTCCATGGGATCTAAAGAGTCTGCAGAGGGATAGGGAAGGCCATAAAGGTGTGATCCACCATGTGTGGTAAAATCAGCTATAACAAATATATTTTGAGTTATTTTTTTGTACTTAGTTTTAGGTTTGATTATAAAGCTCCAAGTTTAGTTTGCTTTGATTAGTTTACTGTTTTGAAACACATTTATTTACGCTTGGTCTTTAGTATAATATTTGCTTTGCTTTCTATGAATCCATAGCTACTTGTTTTGCTTTCTACAAATTTGCAATTAAATAATTCATTGCTTTCCATAAATCAACTGCACTTGCATTCTTAGATATGCATTTACTTATGCATACATGGAATAGTCTCCAATTCATAACATAGATCAAGTAATTTGCTGCAAGTAGTTAGTTTTTCCTTCATTGGTTAAAATCGCTTTCGGACCAAGCGACTGCTTTCGATATTAGTATCTCCAATTTCCTTCCATAGAATAGATTAGCATAGCATTAGACTAGTTTGAATCTCAGATCTTAATCAGTTTTCTGCCTTTATAGAATAGATTAATATAACATTAGATTAGATTTGAAATTATAGTTACTTTCCAAGTTCTTAGTTAATTTCATGTTTTCACAAAAAAATTCTTGCATTTGAATTATGAAAGTCATGCATGTAGATTAAAATCATATAGTTGCATGTTAGTGCATTTGCATCTTTAGTTAGGTTAGTTCAAGCCTTCAATCCTGCACATATAGTGTTTTCATCTCACAAGCTCCCTTCCTGAGTTGAAAATTAAGTTTTGAATTAGATAGTGCATATTTTACCCAACAGATCCTAATCACATAATTGGTTGGAATGTAATTTAGGTGGAACCTAAGAGAGAGTTCCAAGTGGATCTGATGTGCATCCTTAACAAGAAACTAACATTGCTCTAAAATCGAGCCATTAGACCGGTGAAGGTGTAGTGTAAGAACCTTGGAACAACTGAAGCTACTTAGGAGATGAAGGATTCCATGAAGAATGAATACCCATTTTTCTTCTAGTTTTGAACACCGAGCATGGTGTTATTTTTAGGGGGAGGGTATTGTAATACCCTATTTTGACCCATGATGTATATATCGGCTTGATGTGTAAATATTATGTACATACAATGTATGATTCCTAGAGATGAGATCAAAGGCCCCACTAGTGAATGGTTTATCTATAGGGACACATGATTTATGTTGGGAAGCCATATGGTCGTAAGCCATGGGAAATTATGAAATCCTTTAAATATTTATAATGCGAATAAAATGTCTAAGGATGGATATGGAGGCAACAAAAAAAGAATGCATTTGTATGTCCACTAGGGAGAAGTGAGGGAGTGTGGGAGAGTAAACCCTCCAATGTCAAGTGTGACCATGAAATCCAAGAATTCATCCATGCCACTCTTAATTTTATTGTAACAAGATAGTTAGGAGATCATATCCTACATTTAATGGAGCATGGGGGTTGAGCTCAAAATGAGTATGGCTATGTATGGGATGAATTAATAACACAATAGTCAAGTACAATGTGGAAGATTTTGACTAGGGAGTAAGTGATAATTGAAAGGAGGGAGCAGGTGTGTGTGTTCTGGGGGGATTTCTGGGAAAATGAAAAGGAAAGGTGTGTGAATGAGACAATCCAATGGAGTAGGAGTGTGCGTTCTAGGGGAAATTTGTAGAGGGGAAAGGAAAAGAGGAGTTTGTGAAGCTAACGGTCCAATGGAGAAGGTGTGTATGTTCTAAGGGGAATTTCTGGGAAAATGAAAAAGAACGGTGTGTGAAGGAGACAATCTAATGGAGCAGGAGTGTGCATTAGCCTTAACTGAAACATGTGTGGAAGAACAATAGTTTACTTGGCCATGTGCGTTGTATACCCAACAATGATTATGGTGGTACATATATCATAAGTGAAATATGAATCAAATAGCATGGTGGAAACTGAGAAATGGGGTGGATTGTGAAAATTAATGAAGGCATCAAGTCTATGTTAGTTTAGAATATTGTACTTCTATACCAACGAATGAGAGCTCTAGAAGGGGAGGGGAACTTGAGGGACTGTGTAGCACATAAGGGGAACTTCCTTGAACTAGGTGTGGTATGGATGTGGGTGCTAAGGCTAGCTGAAGTTGGCATGGAATCTTGTAGCTCTATGATTAAGCTCACTATTCTAGTAGTCATTATATCCATTGATATATAGTATTGATAAACGTAGTAGAGTATTGGATTATCCTGAGTGCGTTTACCCATTTCTATGAGTGAGACTAAGTGTAGACCTCCTTAGTGGATAATATCGCCCTGCTCAAGGGTGGTTTCTCATTTGAAATAATATAGGCTAGACAGATACCTACTATTGGATTGAACATTGACATAACATAGCCAGTTGCTTGGGCAATTTTCCATTGAAAAGATAAGTGTTCTGCTAATAATTTAAATGCTTAGACTTTCTATGTGTTGAATGGTTATTATTAGTATGTGGAATTGAAAGAAATGATATCTTGAATTGTTAAATATATTGTTTTTTCATAGCCTTGAAATGATTTTTTTTAGTGAATGATCTTATTTGTTGGTATGCCTATGATAAATAGGTTATTTCATGCATGCCATGCATTGTAACATAATTGTAATTTCCACTGTGAATGTTTAATCCATGTAAGTACTAGTTTTATAGTGGTGAGATGGCATATGTTCCTTGGCCATATGATTGAATCGTTTAAGTGTTTAATCCCCAAACTGTAATAATATTGTATAGTTTAAAGGCTGAATTAAAATGACCAAATTTGACAGTCAGAAGTGAAAAATTGACTAAGTGTTTAGTAGGGTGTAGTTGTCGACGTGCCAAATGTTGATTTATGACTTCCAATGTGAGGAAATTAATATTCATAAAGGCGGGAAATTTTTTGTTCAAGTTATACTATGTATTTCTAACTTTTGAATTCCAACATACAAAGGTAGCAATCGAAGTTGGGAGGTTGGGGGTGTTTATCGAGGGATAGTTGTGTGGTTTCGACTTCCGAAATTCAACGTAAATAAGGTATTAGTTAGAGTTAGTAAGTAAAGGAGGATCTTGGAATTTTTTGTGGTGTTCCAACTTATGGCTTCCAATATTAGAATAATTGGATTCAATCATTCGGGATGGTTTGGTGAAAAGTTTAATTGCAGTGCCAACTTATGACTCTTGATTCAGAACATCGAAGTTGGAAAGTTGGGAAGGTTTTGCTACAATTTAATTTTGCAATTCTGACTTCCGACTCTTGATATCAGAAGTATCATAGTCAACAAGTCAGGATACTCTAGTGGAAACCTATTTTGTGCTCCCAAATTTCAACTCCCAATGTGTAGAAGGAAATTGTCGTAGTTGAGAAGTTGAGGTTAATATCTAGAAAAATAAATTTGTGTTTCTGACTTCTGAATCCTGATGTTTAGAACATAGAAATCAGATTCGAGACATTGGGAATGACTATTATGAACCATTGCATGTTTCAATTTCTTATTTCCAACATTGGAACAGTCTGGAAGGATTGACAATGTTGACAAAATGGAATTAGATGGTCAATATTTCATATTTAGTAGCCGAGATTAATTATAATGACTAGATTTGTTTATGAGGCCAAAATAATGATCAATTAACTGAGATTAATGGATGATTAATCAATTTGGCCTATGGATTTTATGTTTCTTTTCATTCGGTATTGGTTTGGGAAAGGGGAAATGTGTTAGAATGGTATCGGGCAATACAAGTTTTAAATCACGCTATTTGGAAGGATTTCTCATTGCCTCAAAATGCCACCGAGGTGACTGGGGATATGTCAATAATTATATTTCTTAATCACCCTAGTGGTTGTGCTATCTTATTGGTGGATGATTTCTTTTAGTGGTTGCAGATATATTTTATGACCTTTAGTTTCTAAGGAGAAAATTAAGAGTTATGAGAACAACTGAACATTGGTAATAATGTAACTAAGGTAAGGATGTGAATAGTAGTAGAGGGTGTGAGTGCAGTAGTAGAGGGTCACACTCGAGATGAAAATGTAGTAATATATAAGGCTACAGATGAAATATGAGAGCATTTGCAGACCTGTGTTTCTAGATGTGATAAGAGAGTATTCATGGAGTTGTGTTTGCGAATCTGATAGGTGAGTATATGAGGAGTTGTGTTTGCATATGCAATAGGTGAACATCCACAAAATTGTGTTTATGGAAAAGATATGCAAGCATATGAGGAGTTGAGAGGAATTTGTTTATTCTATGAGTGGGAAGTTGGAGCATGAAATATTTCTACCACTTGATAGAATCCAAGGAGATAAAGGATAATGATGATGAGTTACAATGATAAGGTTATGGTTTAGATTATTTTGTGGATATACATGGTGTTTGATAGTTGGTTAAGTTCAACCGTGTATATAGCCTTGATTTCTATTATCCTTTGCAGTTAACCTGGATAGTATTCTAGGAATTCAGGTAAGATGGGTTAATGAACATAGGGAGATCCATGTTATATGTTGCTAGCATGAGAAAGTTGTGATGGGTTTGAGGACACCACACTAAGTTGATGATTATGTGATAGGTTTGAGGATGATGCAACGATTTGAGGAGGTTTTAGTACTAGAGTGAGAAAGTAGCATAAAGGTTTGAATATATTTTTCCAATGTCAGTAAGTTGTACCAAAGTGATAAGGGAGAAAAATTATGAGGTTGTTGGATAGCTATATAAATATTGTAAAGTGTACCTATCTTCTTCGATCAAGTTGAGAGCGAGTAAACGAATAATGGTGGGGTATTGTTGGGTATCAATTGAAACCAATAGGTTTTGGCTCAAAACTATGGTCTTGACTAAATAAACTGGGTGACTAAATGTAATAATGTAAAAACACAAGGTCAAATGGTGAAAATAGTTTTTTTTATATGTAAAAGGAATTAGTGGATAATTTATTTCCAACCTCCATTGGACATGAGATAAATAGACAACTTTGGAATATAATTGGGCATTGCTTGTGCTTGTTATTGTTGTAAAACTCCTATCTAATATATTGATAGTTGCGAGTGCATAGTAAACGTCAAGGGAGTGATTTCAACAAATCCTTTTTCCTCCATGAGCAAGGGAGGATTATGCATTCAATTAATATTTCATGAATAAAGAAGATATGAGTTGATGTGTATTCATTATTTAGTTGTGGAAGTATTGATGTGTTTTGTCTATTTTAGGGTTTTTCAATGATAAAATGTTGGCACTATTGGAAAAGTGCCAACATGCTCTTATACCACAAATTGTCCTATTGACCTGTATATCTTGTATACAGCATGACCTTCCTAAAACCGGCTTAAAACATCAAAATTTTACGTAAATTTTAAAATTTACTGGATGAAATGAAAGAGAATGAAGAGTTGATTTACCTGACACTTGCAGATTTGAAAATCGTCCATTGGTTTGTCCACACCGAGCAATTGAAGGCATAAGTAAAAATTTTCTATATTGGGTAAAAATGTGAAATGGTGATTTTGATTTCTATTTTTGCACTATTTATAGAAATAATTTCAAAAAGTGGGTTTTTAATCTATAGTTTTTAATTTTTTATCAAAATCAAACTAATAACATGTCATTTTTTCCTAATGAAACAAGTCCAAGGTTACTCAATTTTTTTTTCTCACTCATATAGGGTAGGATTTTGGTCATTTATACCTAATCCACCTTAACCCTAGAATCACTACTTTGACCACAAACTATGGTATTTAACCATTTAGTACTTTTTCTATACCATTGTTCTTCTGTGGATAGGGATTTCCTTCCATGAGTACCCTAGCATAGAACACATTGATTGTCTTTTGGTACTCATGCCTCATTTGTCGTAGGTTTGAGGGATACTTCTTAGCTATTTTCTATGCCAAATTGAGCCTCATTTTGGTATCTTTTTACAAGCTATCCCTTTTATAAGTCTCCCTGCCCTTATGGAGTTTCTTTAGGCCCAGGTCTAACTCCTCAAAATAGACTTCAATGCCGAGTAAACTTGTCCATTCAGGCATGTTAAGAATATGTGAATGGGCATCCACATTGGTGGTAGGTTATCTCTTTCTCGGACCATGTGGAATAATACGAGAAAGGATCACTCTCTTTTCTACGGAATTGAGAAGAGTATTCTCAGGCATAGGTTTATTGATTTTTCGGACTCGAGGGACTAACCTTACTGAAAAGGAACACCCAGTATGAGCTTAGTTTTCTCTTTTTTGTGCTCTGGACCTAAACATGAAAAAGATTCCGAGTGTACTTTATGTCTTTTTCATGCTCGTTAAAACACCAAGAACAAAGAATCAAGTTTATTGTTATAAGCCCCATTCCTCGTATCAAATGGATCTTTCTAAGTGATCTCGCTTTCCTTCACACTCATAAAACTCAAGCTATATGCTGCTCTTAAAGGAGCATTGGGTAGGTGGTAATTTATCCTTTTTTGGACCTCCCTGACTAAGTATGAAAAAGGTTCTCCTTTAATTCTTAAAAAGTTAATAGAGTTCTTCTGAGGTATGTTTTATACTTTTTCAGCTTCAAGAGACTAAATTGGAGGAAAAAGGACCCCCTGGAGTCTTCTTTGGATTTTTTAGACTCTCTAAACATGAAAACACTAAATGAGCATGTACTAGTTCGGGCTTGTAAAATCCATGAATAGGTAAGATTATCAAGCATTATTCCCTCTTCTCTTGAAGCTTGTCAAAAATGAAGAGAGACTTGAGTTGACTTTCCTGGACTCATTAAAATTTAATAGGAAAGATAAGGAAGAAGTTTTCTTTTTGGGTAATAGTTGGTGGCATCATGTCCTCCTTGAACATAGCACTCTCTGAATCTTTCGATACTCATGTCTTAGTGTACACTTTTAGTTTAGCTATCACTTCGCGTTTCTTACTCCTCCACTTGTCACTTATGCCTAGGGAATCTGATCATGTCTCCTACATGACAAATAAGTCTAGTTGTACTATCTACAAAGTTAAAAGATGCCTTGGGTCACCTCTGTGTCGTGCTCATTGTTCAAGGATTTTCCCTTGCTTTTGATTATTATCCTGATTCCATCATTATCCTATTTGATATCACTTGTATCTACCTTCCTTTATCTAGTTCCTAGTCACTCTTGTGATACGTTGGATGATCTATTGCCTTCCTCATCATAGCATGGTTTCTCATCAATACTTCCTGAAGACGAAGACCTAGAGTTTTGATGATGGTACCCTAGGATTCACTTTCATCATTGGTGAATTCCTTTGCTTCAGTTGTCAATTATCACCTATTGATTGACTATCTGTTGAGTCCTATCCTTGTTCGAATTCAGCATATCTATTCACATGGCCTGGATTGTACTGGTTCCTTTGGATTTTGATGAAGAACTTAGGTTTACCTTTATCACCTAAGTTGCGAAAGATTGTGTTGTGTTCACCTACACAGCTTCCATATTTTGAACACTCATCATTGTATATTGTGGCTTCGATCCACCTTTGTAATATACATGGTCTTGTACCTGTATCATATGATGTAATCAAATACTGTAAAGGATCTAGTGTTCCAGTATATTGAACATAACATCCTCATATATAATTTTTTATATGACATTGATATGTATTTGTTTCAGGTACTTCCTCTCCTTCCTTGGACTTATGAGTTCTCAAAGATATTGATTATAATGTATTTCTGCCATCACTTCCCTCTAACCTCACACATTAGGGGGCATATGTTATCAACCAAAATGACACTTCTCTATCTGAGTGCCGACATTCCTCATGTTGGTACACAAAAGGACAAATTTGGATTGAAGTGACCAAAACGCTATAGATGGGCATGACCTTTGATGCATTATCCTCAAACCAGCCTTATATATTTTTATTATGAGTTTTGGGTTGCATACATTACTATATGCATTGCAACTCGTGTATCATATGTGATTATTTGCATTGCAACCCACGTATACTTTCATACGTGAGTTCCATTTGAGAAATACGTGTATCATACGCGAGTTTCCTATATTAATACTCGCATATACCTTAATTTGACATTAAAAATATAAATTGAGATTAGATGATATTAGTTGGGGCCTAATCCATAACTATCCCAACCATATCAACCATCCCAACCTTCGAAACCACTCTATTTCCCAAAGTATAAATAGAGGCCTTGGGGTGGGGGCTAATTAATAAATTTTGGAGAGAAAAGTTATGCTGGTGGTATATCTTCAGAATCTTGGAGCAACAAAACTCAAAGTCCTTTGGTTGCAGAGGATTCCTTGTGTCAGAAGCCGGGTTGTACTCTTATCGTATTCATTTCTTGTTAATAAAGAGAATTCTTCTTCCAATATTGTACTGAGTTTATTTCATGTATATTGGTTTAATGAATATGTTTGATTATATTATCTATATGCTTTTCATCTAACCTCTAATATATATGGATGAGATATTACTTGAAGGATTTTCTCTTTGCAGGTGGAGAGGTGCATCCCTAGAAGCTTTGGAGAGAAGTGGAGTGAGAGAAGATAAAGCTTGGATCAACCGTCGTTAATCAAGCAAGTCAAGACTTTCTTCCTATTCTCATTCCATTCTCTGTAAAAAGTTGATTGTCTACAAGTTAGTAGTAATTTGGTAACCCTAGACCCTGTTATATTTTTATCGTTCAAGCTAGCATTATGATCTTAGGATCTTTAATTGAGAGAATAACATGCACAGCAATAAACACAAGAGACAAGAGACACAAAGAATTTTCCTCGGGGAAACCATAAAGGAGAAAACCCCGCTACTTCCTCAGAGATAGAATCAACACCAAAAGTAAAACCAGAAAACATAAAGATGATCTCCTGATAGCAGTAGTCTCTCTCTTGTCCCAACAACTTCTCTCTCAATCATGGGCCCCAATGAGTGAGTGTGTGTGTGATAAATAGAGAGGCTCACTCTCTATTTATATTCTTTCGTTTACTTAATGTCCATTCCAACATGTCGGCCTCACTTAAAAATTAGTTACTAGAGAAGACATCTCTAGGAGAGTCTAATAACCCTAGTGCCCCACAACTTGTGGGGACTTTGCCCCTTTGACCAACAAGGAGGTTTATCCTTAACACAACGGTGGGGAATATTGCCCCAACTCACAATAACTCACCTATGGTCGATGTCTCTAGGATAGTCTAATAACCCTAGGGCCCCACAACTACGGGGACTTTAACCCTTGAACAATAGTAGGGTTACCCACAATGACTTGACATGACTTGTTTACATTATTGAATCTCCCGATAGGCACATCGGGGCATGACATGACTTCAATACATTACATACACTTCCCAAAATAAACATTGAGGTACAATACATAAGATATATAGGTGAATACATTCTGAAGTTACAAATACATCAACACTCCCTCTTAACTAGGAAGGTATTCTCTCGACACAATTTGTTAGCACTAGTCTTCTTCTCTGTATTAACTGGATCATCTCGTCATCTTCATCTTTAAGTCATATTCATCTTCAATTTATCTTTATCTTCAAGTCATCTTAATCACCAGATCTGGATCATCATCACTAGATCTGGATCATCACTGGATCTGGATCATCTCGAGGACATCATCACTGGATCTGGATAATCATCACTGGATCTATCTCATCACTCGATCTGGATCATTATTGGTGGATCATCACTGCTGGATCATCATCATTGGATCTAGATCATCACTCAATCTGGATCATTACTATTGGATCATCATCATTGGATCATCATCACGGGTGTTATCTCTTGATTTTTCTCCTCATAGGAAGTTCTACAGAGCCAACCCTTTTTCATGCTGGTTATAGGGATATCCTCCATGTAGGTCTTCTTCAACACTTATATTTGACCCTAAGTTAGAATGGACCACCCAACACTTACATTTGACCATGAGAGGAACACATCCAACACCATGTCAGAAAGGCACGCCCAGCACTCACATCTTACCATGGGAGGAACACATCCAAGAACCATGTTAGAAAGGCCTAGTACTTACATTCACCAGCATGATAGGAAAGACCTACTATCATCTATGAAAAGGCATAGCACTCACAACCATTAGCATGATAGGACACACCTACTATCATTCGTGGAAAGGCTCATCACTTACATCCACCAACATGGTAGGACACACATACTACCATATGTGGAAAGGCACAACAATCACATCCACCAACATGGTAGGACACACCTACTACCATCTATAGAAAGGCACAACACTTACAATCACCAACATGGTAGGCAAAACCTACTACCATATGTGAAAAGGCACAACACTTATAATCACTAGCATTGTAGGACACACCTACTATCATATGTGAAAAGGCACAACACTCAGATCCTCCAGCATCATAGGACACACCTATTATCATATGTGGAAAGGCTCTGCACTTACATCTGATCATGTGGGAACCAATTGCACAGTCACATCAGAATGGCTCCCAGCCCTAGGATGAGAAATCCTGGTAATTGACCAGGTGCCTCCATTCTCCCAAAGAATGGCATCATCCCTTATATCTGATCAAGTGGGAACACATCCATCAATCACATCAAAATGGCCTTGCACTTATATATGATCATGTGATAACACATCCCACAGTCATATCAGAATGGCCCTCAGCCCTAGACTGAGTATTCCTAGTAACTGACCAGGTGCCTTCATTTAGAGAATGGCATTCAGCACTTATATCTGGTCATGTAGGAACCAATCCTACAGTCACATAAGAATGGCTTAATACTTATATCTGACATGGAAGGAACCAATCCTCTCACCATGATAGAATGGCTCATCCCTTACATCTGACCATGGAAGGAACCAATCCTCTCACCATTCCAGAATGGCTCACAGACTCATCACTTCCCCTTGGAGGGAGCCTCAATCTGGAGAACACCAAGCTTCTCCTTGAAGTACTCAAACTTCACTCTAGCCAATGGCTTCATCAACACATCAACTATCTGTTCATCCATTGCAACATATTGGAGCTTCACTGCTCCTCTCTGCACCATATCCCTGATATAGTGATACTTGATCTTGATATACTTCGACTTGTCATGGAACACCGGGTTCTCCAACAACTTCACACAACTCTGGTTGTCGCAATATATACAAGTAGCATCTAATTGGAGATCAAATAAATCTGACAGTAGCTTCCTCGGCCATATTGCCTCACAACTAGCTAAACAAGCTGCAACATACTCTGCTTCAACTGTACTCAGTGCCACACATGATTACTTCCTTCTAAACCAAGAGATCACACCTGATCCCATACTGAAGCAACACCCTGAAGTGCTCTTCCTATCGATGGCACTGCCTGCCCAATCTGAATCAACATAACCCTCCTGGTTAATCTTCTGATTCACCTCATACTTGAGCCCATAATCAACTGTACCCCTTAGGTACCTCAGAATATGTTTTGTAGAAATCAAGTGAACATGTCTCAGATCTGTCACGAACTGGATCAAGGTGTTCATAGCAAACCAAATATCTGGTCTCGTATTTGTCAGGTACATCAAGGACTTAATCATCTGACGATACATTGTAGCATCAACCGACTCTCATGAAGCATCGCTCAATAGCTTCAGGTTCGATGCCATAGGTGTGGTTATGGCCTTGCAGTCCATCATCCCAAATCTCCTCAGGATCTCTACTGCATACTTCCCTTGTCCGAGGAATATTCCATCTGCATTCTGCTAGACCTCCATGCCTATAAAATAGTGCATCATACCCAAGTCCTTCATCTCGAACTTGGTAGGAAGTCTCCTTATTGCAAATTTAATAAGTTCCTCTTTTCTGTCAGGAACAATTCATCGACATATAATAGGAGCATCACTGGTCTTCCACCTTCAACCTTGAGGAAAAGGTTGGAATCCTCTTTACTCTCAGTAAATCCTAGAGTCATCGGTAAGCTATCCATCCTGTCATACCATGTCAAACCTTAGGATCTTCTGTAGTCACTCCCTCTGAAGTGAAGCATCATACTCCCTCTATATTTCATACTCTATGTACTCTTTTCGTGAGAAGCCTCATGCTACGAATCTTGCCTTGTATCCCATGATGTTTCCATCTACTGCATTATGGAACTACGAACTTCCCTTCATGTAGCGATACTGCATCCTAGACATCATTCTTCTTGAACTGGGCTTCCCTTTCTTCTTGGTTACTTCTTCATGTTTAGAAGGTTCTGCATCAATGATGTAACTGCATTCATCATATTATTCTTCATCTTGAGCTATCGTCACTTGTTCTTTGGAACAAGTCTCATCCTTCTTTGCTTGTAGGCGATTTTATGCGATCTTTCCTACAAGTCAAATGCATTATTTGTATGGTTAGAAACATTTCATAAGGTATATTCATAATGAAAAATTATTATGCATAAATATAAGATCATGCAATTATTTTAGCCAATACAACATTCATCCATATCTCATGGAAACTTTCTAGATTCCTTCCATCTCTAACATGACAACATTGAGATTGTGCACTAATCCAATATGTCAGCAAAGAGCTTTAATTCTAGATAAGTAGCAATGGAGAGTTGTATAGCACCATGAGCTACTTACCCATCACATGCATATTAGTAGTATATTGTCATTAATGCGAACATTCTATCATGCATAATACATCTACCGAATATAAACAAATGCATAACAAAAACAATATCCTGAAGTGACAATTGAATACTTATATTTATTTGTTTCATGGGTAGACTCCTTCTTGAGCCTTCATCTTCATTATATTCTTCATTCATAATTTCTTATCCAAATGCTCAGATGGATAAGAGTTTCTTCAAGAGTTGAGTCCTTCGTATTCCTCATCGCTTGAGGGATCTTGTTTGGATGGTGAGAGCTTGATCTTCAGTTGCTCCCATCTTCTCTTCTCTTATTATGAGTCGACCTTCTTCTTCTTCCCAGAGTTTGCTGAAAGTAATCACTTCCTTATGGAACACATTCCTTACATGAATGAATCCCATGATCCTGGGAGGCCATTCAAGGTGGCTATCACCACTTCTACATTTTCCACTTCTTCTTATACTAGTAAAAGTTGTTCTTTGATTTGAGAGACCCTCGTAAAGTATGACGGTATGGTCTCTGCATTCTGGATCTTCACATTCTACAACTATTTTCTCAAAGTCATCTTCTGATTTATGTTCTTCCCTTCAAATAGATTGTTCAAGGAGTCAAACATCTCTTTTGGTGTCTATAGGGAAGACACTTGTGGTATAATGTGATCCATGATTGAATCAACAATGATCTTCTTGGCCTTGACCAAGTTCTTCTTGTGTACGGCTTTGAGCCTCATTACCCTCTGGAACTGGAACCTCTCTACTCATGTAGGTGTCTAATTCATTTTCCTCAGAGAGATCATATACTTCCATGCTTGGAAGTTTTCAAATTCAACAAGCTTATCATCAAGCTGATGTGATAGATCACTTTGAAATGAGAACTTCAAATGAAAATACCAAAAGATTAGATCCTACCAATTTGAGGTGTCTGTCCTGGTTCTCGATCTGGCTGATCTAGGGTATGTCAGAGAAACCCTAATTTTCAAAACTTGGAGTCTTTCATATTTGATTGGATAGAATGATAGACCTCTTCAAGCTGAGCTGTCCAATGTACTCCTTATATGAAAACAGTGGAGGGAAGCTCCCGGAACAGGAAGCCCTAGTTTTCCAATTTCTTCTGTAGAAATTCCTGATACTGCTTCTGATATAAATCCAAAATTACTACTACTCAATGTATGAAACTTATCATTGAGTTATCCTTACATGTCCCTGTTCTAACACCATAGGTTTCATCAGAATTGGTTTCACCAATTGGGACTTATGATCATTTTCCCAAGGTGACCTGTTTAAGGACTGTTCAGCATAGCAACGTTGTACAGATGGAAACGTGTTACTATTTCATATTCTATATCTAAAACTCAAACCAACAAAATTACAGTCCGTGCCCTTTCTAGAACATCTTTCTAATAGACCTTGGTATCCCAAGATATAGCAATTCTCCCTAGGTGTCTTGTTTAGGGATGAATCCTGGAAGAGGCCAGAAACCTAACTTGGAGGGATCATATCTCCTAGAATATAGTGTATATGAGGCTGAATTTTGGAGGTAGTGTAAATCATGATTTTATCTTTGGTATATGAAAGTTTCAGCTCCTTATCATTCTCCAATATAGAGATATAGCGAAGTTACCAAAACTTAGTAGTTTTAGTATTTAGGGTTTTCCCAGCTCGGGGTCAAACTAGGGTTTTACTTTCTCAGAGTTATACCCAACCAAAAATATCGACCCAGGTCTCTAAAATTTGATTTTGATGAGGAGAGAAATCCTATGCTGGGCTCACTCAAAAATTCCTCTTCTGTAAGAATCCCTAATTTCCCTCACCGAAAATTGAAAAAGGTCAGAATTGAATTCTGCTTCGACAGAAAGATGCACCCTTTAATGGAGAGTCAGCCTAGAATACTTTTGCTTATGGATCATGGAGAGAGATTGAAAAATTAAGAATCCCTAGATTCTGTGGCTGCAGAATGTCTTCTTCTCAGGTTAGCTCTGATACCATGTTAGATTTTTATCATTCAAGCTAGCATTATGATCTTAGGATCTTTAACTGAGAGAATAACATGCATAGCAATAAACACAAGAGACAAGAGACACAAAGAATTTTCCTCGGGGAAACCATAAAGGAGAAAACCCCGCAAATTCCTCAGAGATAGAGTCAGCACCAAAAGTAAAACCCGAAAACATAAAGATGATCTCCCGACAGCAATAGTCTCTCTCTTGTCCCAACAACTTCTCTCTCACTCATGAGCCCCAATGAGTGAGTGTGTGTGTGATAAATAGAGAGGATCACTCTCTATTTATATTCTTTCATTCACTTAATGTCCACTCCAACATGTCGGCCTCACTTAACAATTACTTACTAGATCTGACATCTATAGGAGAGTCTAATAACCCTAGTGCCCCACAACTTGTGGGGACTTTGCCCCTCTGACAAACAAGGAGGGTTATCCTTAACACAACAGTGGGGACTATTGTCTCGACTTACAATAACTCACCTAGGGTTGACTTCTCTAGGATAGTCTAATAAACCTAGGGTCCCACAACTGTGGCGACTTTAACCCTTGAACAATAGGAGGGTTACCTATAATGACTTGACATGACTTGTTTACATTATTGAATCTCCTGATAGGCACATCGGGGCATGACATGACTTCAATACATTACAGAGACTTCCTAAAATAAACATCGGGGTACAATACATAAGATATATAGGTGAATACATTTTGAAGTGACAAATACATCAACACTCGCTCTTAACTAGGAAGGTATTCTCTTGACACAATTTGCCAGCACTGGTCTTCTTCTCTATATTAATTAGATCATCTCATCATCTTCATCTTCAAGTCATGTTCATCACTGGAACTGGATCATCACTTGATCTAGATCATCATCACTAGATCTATATCATCACTGGATCTGGATCATCTTGGGGATATCATCACTGGATCTGGATCATCACTGTTAGATCATCACTATTGAATCATCATCACTAGATCTAGATCATCACTCGATCTGGATCATTACTGTTGTATCATCATTGCTGGATCATCATCACTGGATCTAGATCATCACTCGATCTGGATCATTACTGCTGGATCATCATCACGGGTGCTATCTCTTGATTCTTCTCATCATAGGAATTTCTATAGAGCCAGCCCTTTTTCATGCTGGTTGTAGGCCTAGCCTCCATCTAGGTCTTCTTCAGTGCTTATATATGACCCTAAATCAAAATGGCTTTCCCAAGACTTACATCTGACCATGTGAGGAACACATCCAACACCATGTCAGAAAGGCACGCCCAACACTCACATCTGACCATGGGAGGAACACATCCAAGAACCATGTCAGAAAGGCCCAGCACTTACATTCACCAGCATGATAGGACAGACCTAATATCATCTGTGAAAAGGCATAAGACTCACAACCACTAGCATGATAGGACACACCTACTATCATCTGTGGAAAGGCTTAGCACTTACATCCACCAGCATGGTAGCACATACCTACTACTATATGTGGAAAGGCACAACACTCACATCCACTAGCATGGTAGGACACACCTACTACCATTTGTGGAAAGGCACAACACTTACAATCACCAGCATGGTAGGACACACCCACTACCATCTGTGAAAAGGCACAGCCCTTACAATCACCAGCATGGTAGGACACACCTACTACCATCTGTGAAAAGGCACAACCCTCACATCCACCAACATGATAGGACACACCTATTATCATCTATGGAATGGATCTGCACTTACAGCTGATCATGTGGGAACCAATCCCACAGTCACATCAGAATGGCTCCAAGCCCTAGGCTGAGAATTCCTGGTAACTGACCAGGTGCCTCCATTCTCCTAGAGAATGGAATCAGCCCTTATATCTATTCAAGTGGGAACACATCCCTCAATCACATCAGAATGGCCTTGCACTTATATCTGATCATGTGAGAACACATCCCACAGTCATATCAGAATGGCCCTCGGCCCTAGACTGAGTATTCCTAGTAACTGACCAAGTACCTCCATTCAGAGAATGGAATTCAGCACTTATATTTGGTCATGTAGGATCCAATCCTACAGTCACATCAGAATGGATCAGTACTTATATCTAACATGGAAGGAACCAATCCTCTCACCATGAAAGAATGGATCAACAATCTGAACATGGAAGGAACCAATCCTCTCACCATGTCAGAATGGCTCATGGACTCATCACTTCCCCTTGGAGGGAACCTTGATTTGGAGAACATCAAGCTTCTCCCTGAAGTACTCAAAATTCACTCTGTCCAATGGCTTCTTCAACACATCATCTATCTATTCATCCATCGCAACATACTAGAGCTTCACTGCTCCTCTCTGCACCATATCCCTGATAATGTGATACTTTATCTCGATATGCTTCGACTTGTCATGGAACACAGGGTTCTCCGACAACTTCACACAACTTTGGTTGTCGCAATATATACAAGTAGCATATAATTGGAGATCAAATAAATCAGACAGTAGCTTCCTCAGCCATACTGCCTCATAACTAGCTGAACAAGATGTGACATACTCTGCTTTAGCTGTACTCAGTGCCATATAGGATTGCTTCCTTCTAAACCAATAGATCACACCTGATCCCATATTGAAGCAACACCCTGAAGTTCTCTTCCTATCGATGGCATTGCCTGCCCAATCTGAATCAACATAACCCTCTAGTTTAATCTTCTGATTTGCTTCATACTTGAGCCCATAATCAACTGTACCCCTTAGGTACCTCAGAATATGCTTTGCAGCAATCAAGTGAACATGTCTCGGATCTGTCAGGAACTGGCTCATGGTGTTCATAGCAAAGCAAATATCTAGTCTCGTATTCGTCAGGTACATCAAGGACCCAATCATCTGACGATACAGCATAGCATCAACCGACTCTCATGAAGCATCTCTCAATAGATTCAGGTTCGATGCCATAGGTGTGGTTATGGGCTTGCAGTCCATCATCCCAAATCTCTTCAAGATCTCTACTGCATACTTCCCTTATCTGAGGAAGATTCCATCCACATTCTACCACACCTCCATGCTTAGAAAATAGTGCATCATACCCAAGTCCTTCACTTGAACTTGGTAGCAAGTCTCCTTCTTGCAAATTTGATAAGTTCCTCTTTTTTTTCAAGAACAAGTCATCAACATATAACAGGAGCATCACTGGTCTTCCACCTTCAACCTTGAGGAAAAGGTTGGAATCCTCTTTACTCTTAGTAAAGCCTAGAGTCAATAGTAAGCTATCCATCGTGTCGTACCATGTCAAACCTTGGGATATTTTGTAGTCACTCCCTCTGAAGTGAAGCATCATACTCCCTCTATCTTTCGTACTCTATGCACTCTTTTCATGAGAAGCCTCGTGCTACAAATCTTGCCTTGTATCCCACGATGTTTCCATCTACTGCATGATGGAACCACAAACTTCCCTTCATGTATTGATATTGCATCCTAGACATCATTCTTCTTGAACTGGTCTTCTCTTTCTTCTTGGTTACTTTTTCATGGCTGGAAGGTTCTGCATCAATGATGTAACTGCATTCATCATATTATTCTTCATCTTGGGCTATCGTCACTTGTTCTTCGGAACAAGTGCCATCCTTCTTTGCTTGTAGGTGATTTTATGCGATCTTTCCTACAAGTCAAATGCATTAGTTGTATGGTTAGAAACATTATGATAAGGTATATTATTAATGAAACATTCTTATGCATAAATATATGATCATGCAACTATTTTAGCCAATACAATGGAAACTTTCTAGATGGCTTCCATCTCTACAAGGACAACATTGAGATTGTGCACTAATCCAATATATCAGCAAAGAGGTTTCATTCTAGATAAGTAGCAATGGAGAGTTGTATAGCACCATGAGATACTTACCCATCACATGCATATTAGTAGTATACTTTCATTAATGCAAACATTCTATCATGCATAATACATCAACTGAATATAAACAAATGCATAACAAAAAACAATATTATGAAGTGACATTTGAATACTTATCTTTATTTGTTTCATGGGTGACTCCTTCTTTAGCCTTCAGCTTCATTAGCTTCTTCATTCATCATTTTTTGTCCAAATGATAAGATGGATAAGAGTTTCTTCAAGAGTTGAGTCCTTCGTATTCCTCATCGCTTGAGGGATCTTCTTTGAATGGTGAGAGATTGATCTTCAGTTGCTCCCATCTTCTCTTCTTTTATTATGAGTTGACCTTATTCTTCTTCCCAGAGTCTTCTGAAAGTAATCACTTCCTTCCTTGCATGAATGAATCCCATGATCCTGGGAGGCCATTCAAGGTGGCTATCACCGCTTCTACATTTTCCCCTTCTTATACTGCTACAAGTTGTTATTTGATTTGAGAGACCCTCGTAAAGTATGATTGTATGGTCTCTGCATTCTGGATCTTCACATTCTACAACTGTTATCTCAAATTCATCTTCTGATTTATGTTCTTCCCTTCAAATAGCTTGGTCAAGGAGTCAAACATCTCTTTCTGCTCTTGAGCCTTCTCCAATCCCAAGATATAGCAAAGTTACCAAAACTTAACAGTTTTAGTATTTAGGGTTTTTCTAGCTCAGGGTCAAACTAGGGTTTGAATTTCCTGTAGTTATACCCAACCAAAAATATTGACCCAGGTCTCTAAAATTTGATTTTGATGAGGAGAGAAATTGTATGCTAGGCTCACTCAAAAATTCCGCTTTTGTAAGAAGCCCTAATTTCCTGCACCGAAAATTAAAAAAGGTCGGAATCAAATTCCGCTTCGACGAAAAGATGCGCCCTTCAATGGAGAGTTAGCCTAGCATACTTTTGTTGATGGATTATGGATAGAGACTGAAAAATTAAGAATCCCTAGCTTCTACAGCTGCACAATGTCTTCTTCTCAGGTTAGCTCTGATACCATGCTATATTTTTATCATTCAAGCTAGCATTGTGATCTTAAGATCTTTAAATGAGAGAATAACATGCACAAAAATAAACACAAGAGACAAGAGACACATAGAATTTTCCTTGGGGAAACCATAAAGGAGAAAACCCCGCAACTTCCTCAAAGATAGAATCAACACCAAAAGTAAAACCCAAAATCATAAAGATGAACTCCCGACAGCAGTAGTCTCTCTCTTGTCCCAACAACTTCTCTCTCACTCATGTGCCCCAATGAGTGAGTGTGTGTGTGATAAATAGAGAGGCTCACTCTCAATTTATATTCTTTCATTCACTTAATTTCCACTATAACATGTCGGCCTTACTTAACAATTACTTACTAGAGCCAACATCTCTAGGAGAGTCTAATAACCCTAGTCCCACACAACTTGTGGGGACTTTGCCCCTCCGACCAACAAGGAGGGTTATCCTTAACACAACGATGGGGACTATTGCCCCGACTTACAATAACTAACCTAGGGTCGACTTCTCTAGGATATTCTAATAACCCTAGGTCCCCACAACTGTGGGGAATTTAACCCTTGAACAATAGGAGGGTTACCCACAATGACTTGACATGACTTTTTTACATTATTGAATCTCCTGATAGGCACATCGGGTCATGACATGACTTCAATAAATTACAGACACTTCCCGAAATTAACATTGGGATACAATACATAAGATATACAGGTGAATACATTCCGAAGTTACAAATACATCAACAAACCCTAGGTTATAAGGGTACAATATCCTAAACAATAGAACTAGAGACTCCACTAGGGAGTCCAGCCTGTTGTGGGTTCGTCCTGTAGGTGCTTTACCAGTATTTGATCTAATTCTGATTGTGGTCTTTTTATCTTGTTTTTAACTAGCAATATAGTGTGTCTAGAGACCTTTACTATTTTTTCTTTACAATTTTTTTTGTTGTATACGCGGGTTGCTGTTATACATAGGCGCATATAGCAACTTATATATGTGAGTTTCTCTATAAGAAAGTCATGTATGGTACATGAGTTTCTCTATAAGACAGTCGCGTATATACTGTAGTAGCATAAATTTTGTTAGGGTTTGCTTGTCCTTGTCTTTTTTTATTTTTTCTGCTCAGTGGTCTTCTGTTGTTGGCATGATCCTATAATTCCAAAGTCCTGTATGCCATACTTTTCGCTTGTTGTTAAGCCTTTGAGTTTTATTTGTTTGAATATTCTTTCATCCAGTGACTTGAATTTGACCCTCCTGCTTTGTCTATAAGTTCGGTGCTGTGTGTTTGGGTCAGTGATCGGGAATTTAGATACCTTATGCTCTATGCTGGTTTGTGTAGTGTCAGTTAGCCACTTGTTCTTTAGTAAATCTAGTGGATTTTATTCATTAGTTTTCCAAGTCATATTTTTCCACCAAGTTTTCTTCCTGTTTGTTTGAAGTTGGTTATTGTGGGTCCTTTATACTTCATTTTTCTTTTTATATGTTGTGATTATTCGAACTCGCTCAAAAAAATTGCATTTAGGTGCATTATAATTTTTGAATAATTTGAAAAACTGAAGAAAAACATCTTATGCTTTTGCATTTAGTTGCACTTAGTAGTTTTCCTTTCAGTATTTTCAAATAAAATTTCAAAAATTATAAAAAGAAGTCTTCGTTTTTCTGACACTTAGTTTCAATTTCATTAGCTTACATTTACAAAAAAAGAAAGAAAAGAAATTTGGTTACATAGTTGTAATTTTCTTTGGATTTCTCTTTATACACCATTTTTCTTTTTCTTATCAAGTCCACAATATCACAGTCTTTCACACCATTTACCTTCTGACTAAGAACTGTCCTTAAAATGAACGATATAATTTGAAATTGATTAGTAAGTTTTATTTTATAGGTCATACACCAACTAGCTTAGGCTAGACTTGTGGGATAGGAAGTTTAAACTCTCCACAAGTGTTTAAATTCAGAAGTAGTTGGCCAATCAATAATTAAACCTTTTTCTTTGTTGATTGTATCTGGGAAGATCCTCTCAAACGGGAGTTAAGCACAAGGCTGTGTGGAGGCTTAGACTGAGGAGATAACCCTCCAATTTCTTGTCAAATCATAGACCAAGGTTTTGTGCATATAGGGATTCTGTCTTAGATAGGGTTTCAGAATTTGATACCCTGCCCATGCATATGAACCAGGCTTGTGACTATCCCCTTGGACTGTCAATATAGTTGAGGTATCCTTTAGTCTCTCTGACATCTAGGTTTCATACACATGTACACCGAATGGATATTTATGGTTGACCTTGGACGGGCTTGGAAGGTAACCCTTGTAGAAAGTGTGGGAGGGTGGTGGGTGATTCCTCCGCTTGTGCCTAAGAACATATTCAAGGATTCCAAGTAACTGTCTCTCAGCTTTCTTTTGGAGAGTATATATTATACCCCATGTGTTTGTTGTGACTTTAGGAAATTTTGTACTAACTGCTCTGTGGTTTGTTTGTATTTAGTCGGCCTTAGGGTGTGAAGAGTCAAATTTTCAATCGTGGATGACCTACCTCTCAGAAGGTCAAGAAGGTTGCAAAACCTTCCTCCGCTTGTCACATTGGAACCTGCACCGCCCCCTGAAAGGTGGAGATTAGACATAGATAGTTATTTCGAATTGGTTGGAATTAGTGAAGTTCCAGGTGAACCAGAACTTAGGACAAACCAGGTTGATACAACCATGGTAGAGATAGAAGACTTGCAGGCTGACGAGTTTGCAAGAAACTTTAATTCACCTCTTACTAACCTAAATGATCCAGTGATCATCCAGGTTCGTCCTTTGAATTCACCTGTGATTGGGGTTCCTGTGGGAAGACTAATGTCTAGTGCAGGAGAAAGTCCTTCTACCTCCACCTCAGCTGCTCCGCTTGAAGGGGTGCCACCTCCCCCAATTGGTGCTCCTAGAACAAATATACCTACTATTCCTTTAATTCTAGCTAGTCAGGTGGTTCAACCACCAGCTTCAACAAATGTAGTAGGCACTTCTAGTGGGGTGGTCACTAGGATCCCTAGTGTACCTTCTGCTTCAACTTCTTTTGCACACACTGCTTAGAGTGGTCCTGTTGGATCCTCTTCATTTGTCTAGTGTTTTCCTTGGAATGGGGGGCACATTCCCCCTTCTGGTCCATATGTAGGTCCAACACCTACATATGTAGGAGTGCAGTCGAAAACACTAACCTTGATGGTCAAGGTTTCCAAACACCGGTTTCAGCTCCTTTCACGAGCTCTCCTTTCTTGCTTTTTAGCAAAGGGATACTTGCTCCTATCTTCCAAACTCTAGTTTGAACAGGGGCAGCTCGAACCTCATACAATGCACCACATATGAACAATCCACTAGCTTATGGGTGGAATCCTTTCCAAAGCGGTCCGACTACTTCACAACTGGTAGTTTGGGGAAAACCTGCCTTCAAATTTGGGAAGTAGGGGGAAAGTCCTTCCACTTCCCAAGTTGGTACTTTTCATGCTCCGGTTCAAACCAAGCTTCCTTTCATGGCAACTTTGAATTTGCTAGACTTGTCCAAGTTAATGAATGAACTGGTGAGACATGATGCCTCGTGGCCACGTGTTCCTACCAAAATGCCCTCAGATATCCAAAAATTCAAAGGAAAAGTTGGTGAATACCTAGCAGCTCATATCACCACCTTTCAATTGTGGTGCTCCTCTAATTCACTAAACGATGACACTGTTCAGTTGATATTGTTCCAAAGAAATATTACTAGTGATGCAACAAAGTGGTACATTGAACTACCCTATGTTGCATTTGGTAGTTTTTGGGACTTAGCCAATGTGTTCCTTAACCATTTCCAACTTCTTGTCCGGTATGATGTCGGGACAGAGTTATTGTCCACTTTTCAGAAGGAAAAATCCACTCATATTTTAGATCACATCCAAGAGTGGAGAAGGTGGAAGAGGCTCATTAAGGCGACTATCCCTTTCGATTTTTTATTAGAATAGTTCCTTAAGTCCTTATTGTCGTATATATCTAAGGACGTATCCACTTTGGGAGTAACGAATGAGGAAGAGGCTATCCTCAGGGACCATCAGTTAGATTTGATATATTCTCAGTCTAGGATTCTATATGAAATCATCCCTGATGCACCGAGACCAACACATAGTGTCAAAAAACCTAAGGCTGGACCCCATGCTGATGGTGTGGTTGGTTCAGTGAAATCTCCCATTGTAGAGTCTTTGTCTAAACAATTCCATGAGTTTTCTGTCAAACACTCTACGACAGAGTTAGCAAATGTTGCCCCCTCACCCCAAAATGCAAATGTTTTTGCACAATCCTCCAAAAAGGGCAATTAGTAGCCCAGTGGGAAAAAGAAAAAGGGGAAGAAAGGTGAGGGAAACCAAAACAAGACAAAACCCACAAACAATGCTGATGGGGGCAAAAATGAGAAGAAGAAGGTGAAATTTCCATGTAAGTTGTGCCAGGAATATCATTTGAACCATCAATGTCCCCTTATGGACCAAGCTCAGAAGCTGCTCAAACGTAAACAACCAGCAGTCCTAAAGGATCCTTTTCCCCAAGGACAGAATTCAGCTTTAGCTTCTAATGTAGAAGGGGGCACTCCAAATGCCCCTGAACCAAATTATATCAACATGGTTAGATCCCAGACATTAATCCATACTAGGAACAAGAACTATGAGATAGAGGCTTCAGAGAAGGGTAAGTCTATAGGTGAAGCTTCTAACCCTCTCACAATTGAAAAACCTGCCGAAACTATACCCAAGATACCAAAAGGTGTCTTAAAGAAAACATTGCACAATCCTAATGCTAGGGCTGCAGCCAATTACTCTGTAGTTGAATATTTATCCCAAACCCCTTGCGTGATGTCGGCTTTAGAGGTGTTATAAAGTTGTCCCACCCAGCGAGATGCACTCTTAGCAGCCTTAGGTAGTATTGATTCATCGACCCTCATGGTGAAATTTAATTTTTTTGATGTCAAAATTCTCCTTTTGTATCATGTGGCCTTATCGATAGATGTCATCCATGGCGGAAAAACTATTGGAAGGGAAGTTGTCGATGATCGATCTTCCACATGTGTCATGTCCTTGTCTTGCTAGAAGGCTCTCTGATCTCTAGAGCTAGTTCCATTGAGCACCCTACTTACTGCTTTCAAGGGAAGGTCATTTAGTCCACATGGCATCCTACCAGCTTTCGAAATAAAGTTGGCAGGGAAGGAAGTGGTTGTTGAGGTAGAGGTGATTAATGCGCCTTTAGACTATAACTTGGTCTTGGGGAGAAGTTGGAATTATGCCATGTCCACCATTGCATCGGTCATTCTTTGAGTAGTAGTGCTTCCAAGTGAAGGGAAGTTGGTTTCGGTAGACCAACTCAGTTTTACTTGGAAGGGCCAGATGGAAACTAATGATTCCACCGTGCCATTGGTTGATCAGGTTACACTTGCTTCAAATATCTTAGGGGATGTGTTATCAATCTAGGAAACTCCTCTAGGTTGTAGCTCGAGGATGCCTAGTAACTTAAAATGTTTTTAGGGTTTTCTCATATGGATCAAGTCAGGTGACCTATATAACCTTCCACTCTCAAGACATGCATGAAACTCACTCAATTACAAGGCTTTTAGTTACAACTATTCAGAAGTTGACAATAAGGTGCAGGGATCGAGAACTCATCAAGCTGGCATATTTACATACAAAACAAATGCATATAAATGGATAAATCATGATAAGGATGGTACTTATAAATCAAATCACATTAACACACCAATACGATGACAACTATTAGCTATTAATCAACTTGAAAGTAACCTAAATACACATTCCAGCATAAGTACAGTAAAGACAGAGATGAAGGCTGAACAAATCATAACAAAAGAGCTTATATTCAAGAATGAGCAAAATGAGAAGCTGACAATAATGATAGGTTTATAAATCCCCAAAGTTGAACCCTTTTTCATAAAATCAGTCTTAGGCTTTATAGCCTCTTACAAAATATACAGATCCTAAAAACTTGGATCTGTTTTTTACAAAAATAAACAAAGTAACAGTTTTTACAAATTAGGGTTTGAAACCCTACCTAACTACTTGTCTAACTAAAATGAATATTTAGTCCACTGAATGAACATTTAAATAAGTTAAGTAACTTCTAATGATTACTGCTACTGGTCCTCTTCCAGTTAAGCCACTGATATCTCTTCAACAGCTAGGGTTGGTGGCCTTTTGTGCTATTCTGTCATAGTAGATCTTAAACAGACCCCTTTCTGATGCTTCCCTCAGCGTATTTCATCTTTAGATCACGTCCCTGAGCCATCTGTAGTTTCCCAAAACCGATCTTATATTCCAAAACTTGCTTTTAATCCTCTGTCTACTTTTGGTGGTTAAGAGGCTAGTCTATCAGAACCGTTAGCTGCTGAAAGCGGTGCTTTCGATGGCTAATGAACTGCCCTAGCGTCCGCCTAAGCCACCAAAAGCCATGTTATACAAAAAATATTAGGTTTTTCTCAAAAATTTCTTTTCAGGCTTGTTTTCTTAGCTTTCCTCTTCTATAGGCTTCGTGCGAGGAGTGTTAACAGTGCCTTGGATTTCTTCAGGAGGCTGGAGACTAACTGCTACTTCAGCTAGGGTTTCTAAGGTGGGGTCACTGCTAGGGTTTGCTTTGGATTCCTTTAGATGCAGCATTTGGAGCCTAACCATCCTATATAATCTAGTATTGTCCTTCAGGTACCTTGTGTTTAGCCTTTTCAAGAAAATGTATCTTTCTCTCTGCTCCAGGTAGGACTTGTGCAGTATCTTGTTCCTGCTGATCAATGTCTCATTATTTCTCTTTAGTTCTCTTTCTAGGACCTCCATTTCATAAATATGCCTTCGTAGCTGATTGATCTTTTGACTTTTAGGCTTGCTGGAGGAAGCCTTCTCTGTTGGTTCCTCTTGCTCCTGTGGTGTGGGGGATGGAAATGCTTTAGAAACTGGTACAATTTGCAGAGCTAGGGGTACATCCTCTTCTTGGTCTTCCTCAGAATATGAATAGGGTAGATTTAGGATATTCTCATGGTGTGCTTCTTCTTCCTAACCCTTCTCACTAAAGTCGAAATTCCTTTTTTCCTTCTTGGTATTAGAAGAGGAGGGAGGCTGTTCTGTTGCTGCTGCTGGGGAAATGGCCCTCCTCCTTCTTCTCCCACTCCTTGGTGTGTTGGAATTCTTGGAAGGAGACTTACATTTCTCTTCTGGCTAAAGGCCTGTCTCAAAACCATTCTAGAACAGAAAATAAGGCCAAGCCATGTTTCTTCTCTTCAACAACTCCTGGATCAATATGTCGATAAGACCGTGGTGGGACAGCCTACGAGAAATATTGGATGGCTAGGATTTCACTTAATGTGCCATATTTCCCAGACTTCTATGTAATTAAAAGGGAAAATTGAGAGGGCCTTTATCTATGAAATGATTCATCAACTTGAAATGGTATATCATAGCTCTGTTATGTCTCCCTTCATAAGTTAGATAGACCACAATGGCCTTCAGTAGTTGTTTCCACTTCTCCTCCAGCCATGATGATGGCACACTCTTTTTCCACACTATTCCTCTAAGCTCAATCTTAAGGTAATACCTGAACTCCACCTCTTTGGGTATGGTGGTCTTGAACCATTTTTCTCCTGTGCAAGGGGGTTTTGTCACCTCAGTGATTAGTGTTTCATCTATGTGAAACTCCTCTTTTCCTATGGCTTCTTTTGAACCATCGAACGAGAGGGAAAATGCTTCAGCCAGCTGTTGATGGAAGCCTTGTATCTTTTCATAGAACTTGTAGCAGCCAACCTCTTAGAAGAGTCTGCAGACCTCTGGATGTGCTTCTAAGTAACTGATACCACCTAGCTCCTGCCTAAGAGTAGGTCCATTCTTCTTCATCTTGATGGGTGTCTCTCCTAGGTACCTGCAAAATAGTTCTCAATTCTGTATACAGTATGTTTATCAGGTTTCTCTTTCAGAGCTAGTTTTTCTGGTGAGGAAAAATGATAATCTCGAATATGAAATCAGATAGAGTCTCTTAGCACTGATTATGAGGGTTTTCCTGTCATTACGGAGGCTGAGATCATAAGATGATGGCAGCAGTTGATCCTCTTAGATATCCTTTCCCAAGTAATCATAACCTACATCAGCCAAATTATTCAACGAGATTTCTGATGATCTTTTGGACAGGTGGAAGGAGGCTGAGGGTTTCTAGTTAGATCAGTCCTTTGCCAGTTTCCTAACGACCCTTTTTACTCATTTACCCATGCGGTTATGTAGGCCCAGACCTTTTCGGTAGTTAATCACGCCCTCCACTGATCGTTTATCTTGCTAATGAGGTTGGATGTGACTGTTTTCTAACCGTTTTCTTACTTTGCCCTTTCGGTGGTTAATAGCCCCTGGGAGTTTGTCAGCTAGTCGCTGAAAATCCGGCTTTCCATGGATAACGAATTGTTGTCTTTCCTGCTTTTACCCCATCACCACGGTGAAATCCTCCTTTCGACAGATAATGGCCTCGCTGGAAAACCTATTTAACGGCCGAGAGTCTGTGTTTTCGGTGGGTAATGAAATGCCCTAGCTTTCACCTAAACCATCAAAAGTACCTTTTACCCGATGCTTATCTTCCTACTTTTGGTGGTTGGTATATGCGTTGAATCTTTCTCTAAGCTGCTGAAAGCGACCCTTTTCCATGGCTAATGAGTTAATATAAGCCTCGCCTAAGCCACCAAAAGCTATAACTTTTAAAATTTTCCACCAAATAAAAAACCGTGGTTTTCAAATTGTCAGTCATACTCAGATCTTTCATTACATGAATTCAATTCTTCATACTATCAAAATAAATTTATTTTGGGAGATAACATCTGGCTCCCACTTGGGGATGGGAACCTCCCAGTGAGGTCCCAAGAATCCCAGACCAAAATGCCTTTCCCTAAAAGCAATTAAATAACTTAACACTATCATCTACTCTTCCATTGGGCATGGAGTTTATTCTGTAAGCAAAAAAATCCTACTATCTACTAATTTACAATAATAAGGCCTTAGAGACTCAAAAAAAGTAGATTTTCAGAAAATGCCCATTCACTGGGCCATCAAATACCTCTTCCCCTTCCAAATTATGCAATTTTAAGGTGTTATTCTTATGTACCTAGGCTATCACAAAAGGGCCAATCCACAAAGAGTCAAATTTTCCATGTTTACCTTTGTCTTGTCTAATAGTATCCCTCTTGAGGATCCAATCTCCAACGTGGAAGTTGTCTTCCTTTGCTCTTTTGTCAAACATGTCATTTATCCTTTGTTGATGTGCTTCTGATATTCCTATAACTTGCTCTCTGATTTGTTGTAACTCCACTAAGTCCATCATCCTCCTCACCATATCATTTGGTTCATCTTCCTCTTCCTGAAATATTTTTTCCACTGGGAGAATGAGATGAATAGGAAAAATGGCCTCAGTACCATAAACTAGCTTAAATGGAGAATTACCTATAGATCTTTTGTCTGTTACGCTATCATCCCATAAAGCAAACTTAAGCTTTGAATCCCAGCTTTTCTAATTTATCTCCAGCAGTTTCTTGATGATCCTGACTAAGTTTTTGTTGGATGACTCAGCCAGGCCATTTCCTTGAGGATAGTAGGATGTGGAATGCACCAGTTGAATGCCCATTGACTCACATATTTTAACTAATGCCCCAGCTTTAAAAGCTAGTACATTATCAGTTACCAACGTTACTGGGCATCCAAACCTGCTAAAAATATTCTCATATAAAAATATCATGATGACTTGATGAGTGGCATTCCTAGTGGGTACTACCTCTATCCACTTGGTAAAGTAATCAGTGGCTACTAAGATCCATTTATGCTATCCACTGGAAGATGGATTTATTTCACTTATGAAATCCAGACCCCATTGCTAGAAAGGCCCATTCACCACAATAGGCCTAAGGGGCAAGGATTTGAGCTCCTGCTTCCCTATAAATCTTTGGCATTGGTCACAGGCCCTTACAAAAGTGCATACATCAGCAAAAAGGACTGGCCAATAGTATCCTGCTCTTAAGATCTTGTGGGACATAGTTTTCCAATAGTGGTGGCCCCCACATGTGCTGGAATGAAAGTGATGCATGACCTATTCTACTTCTTCTTTATCTAGACGCTTTAGAAAAATTCTAGACTAATCTTTCCAGTACAGTAGTTTGTCAATTATGCAAAACTTAATAGATTTTAACTTAAGATCTCATGCATGGTTGGGAGTGAGATCAGGAGGAACTTCTAACATTTGTAGAAGTTGAATAATACCTGAGTACCACTCACATGAAGATAGGTTTTCAACTACTAATGGAATGTCATTCTGATATTGATCTACTTTTGCTGCTACCACAGTCTGCACTTTTGCTGATTTGACACATGTGAAGTTTATTCCCATCAGTTCACAGTTTTCTTTAGCCATGAGTTTGGCCAGACCTAGTCCCTTCACTAGCTTAGTGGGTTTCACCTCTATATCAAACTCAATTAGCTTGGCAATCCACTTAGCTCTCTTCCCATTAATGTCAGGCTGAGTCAAAACATCCTTCACAGCAGCTAAAGGGACATATGCAAGGACCTTTGCATGGAGAATGTAAATTCTGAAAGTATTCAAATATTTTATGAGAGCATAAGCTTGTTTTTCAATTCGGTCATACTTTAGCTCTTCATCTCTCAAGGTTTTGCTAAAGAATTCAATTGGATGATCAAGACCTTCATCATTTTTCTGTAGTAGTACAGCTGCCATGGTGTCATAGGATGAAAAAGAGAAAATGTAAAAACTCTTGGTTTATTTAAGACTAATCAGGGTTGGGGCCTCCATGATAGCCTTCTTAATGTCTTCAAAAGAGTTTCTTGCCTCATCAGTCCATTTTATTTTTTCATCTTTTTTCAGCATGACTGTTATGTACTTTACCAGCTCAAAGAAATTAGGGACGAACCTCCTGACAAAGTTTATCTTTCCTATAAAGGACTAAATGTCCCTTTTTGACCTCGGTATTGATAGCTTTTGGATTGCTTCCACCCTTATCGGATCGATCTTTACACCTTCATCTGAGACTATGTGGCCTAGGAGTTTTCCTTCATTGAATGCAAACTAGGATTTCTTAGGGTTGAGTAATATTCCATACCTTCTGCACTTCAGAAATACCTTCCTCAAATGCTACAAGTGGTCATGATGGCTATGAGAGTAAGCTGTTAGGTCATCCAAATATATGAGCACAAATTTATCTTTCAATCCTACAAAAGCTAAGTCCATGGATCTTTGGAAAGTAGCCCCATAATTCATTAGCCCAAATGGCATTTTAGCATACATGAAGGTGCCCCAGGGGGTGATAAAGGTAGTCTTCTCTTGGTCATCAGGGTGGACAGCAACTTGGTTGTATCCAGAGAAGCCATCTAGGAAGGACATAACACTAGCCCCTGAGACTTTCTGCAACAGGTGTTCCATCTTGGGTAGTGGATAGTTGTATTTCTTCGAACACTTGTTCAGGTTTCTAAAATCCACACACAACTTGATTTCCCCATTCTTCTTTCTTACCACTACTAGGTTTGCAATCCACTTGGAATACCTGAGGGGGATTATGATCTTGGATTTGAGGAGCTTATGGATTTCTTTTTCAATTAATGGTAATAGGAGAGGACTGACGGATCTCAGCTTTTGCTTGAAAGGGATGGTGTCCTTATCCAAAGGAATCCCGTGCTAGATGATATTGGTGTCATAGGTTTTCAGGTCACTGTACTCCCATGCAAAGACATCAGCAAACTCTTTTATCAGGCTACAAAAATTTGACCTTTGATCAGCAGTCAATTTAGTAGACATATTTATCAGTTTTGGATGGCTTTGGCTACCTATGTTTTTCTCTTGGATAGCAGGATCTAGCTCCTTTTTGGTAGGATTGAAAGGATGTCATTGTGATCAAACAACTCTTCCAGTGGTACTAGGCCTTGAGGTATGTAGTTGCTGGGTAATTGGACAATGTTCTGATCAGCCACTTTATCTTTTAACTTGAGCTTCATGGATTCCTCCATGTTTAGGTTTTCCTAGTCTATGTGCATATCGAAGAATTCATCTACTAGTTGAAGGAATTTACTAAGCTCATCATCATTCTCAAACACCTTCCAAAATTTGACATTGTCTGGTAGGGAAGGTCTGTATTTAACCTGAACATCATAGATGAGCTTAGGAGGTAAAGGAGGAATAAACAGACTTGTAGAGACAGCCAAGGAATCATCCAGGTGATTCAAAACCCTAGGTATATATGACAGTTCAAAAAACATAAAGGAGTCTATGAGTTTCCATACCTTGTCCCTGTATGCCTTTAGTCTGATGTTTTTTGTCTGAAAAGTGTTGTTGACCTACTGTATAATGAGGTATACATATCCAAAAATACTCATGCACATGATCCCCATCTCCTTGGCAGCTTTAATTCCTAGCAGCAAGGCTTCATATTCTACTATATTGTTAGTGGTTTTAAAATCAAGCTTGTAAGACATATGAATGTTTTCCTTGGATGGGGAGATCAATACTACACCTACACCTGTTGAGCTCTGAGTGTTAGCCCCATCAAAATACATGCTCCAGACTGTTGTGGTAACTTCTTCGGGCTAGTGATAGGTGGGCTTAGTGAGATGGACTAATGTTTGCTGAGAATAATCTATTTGCAGAATGCATGACCCAAAATTAGTGTCCACTACATAAATGGGGTGATTCACTGAATTGCTCTCCTTACTTATGATGTAGGCCAACTGATTTTCCTGGTACAACCTCTTAGTCTCTCCTCCAAACATGGGGATAGTGGCATATGTAAGATCCATTTGAAGGGTGCCACCTAGTCTTTTGCTCCATGATCGAGACAGCAAGAGACCAAATTTTGGAGGGATATCAACCACTACAATGTCCATCATGATGCTTTTTGAAGGTAGTTGAGTTAGGTTCACAAAAAGGTATTTGATGAGGTCCAAGCACTTGACCTTTCTGGATTCAAAGGAGAATAAATAATGGTAGGAATTTGTGATGCTAAGACCAAGCTCATCCATCATAGCCTTTGGAATTAGGTTATGAGAGGCTCCTGAATCCAGCAGATAGTTATGGAGGATTTTATCATGGATATTCAAGGATATGTAGAAAGGTGGGCATGAGTCCTTTAGGTCTTTGATCATGGGGCCTAGGGTTACAACAGGCTTTTCATCTTGTAGGTTCATAAATTCAGTGTCAATATCCACCTTTGGCTAAAGGGAATTCAAAATGGAAGACTTGAATGCATCATTTTTCATTAGCTCAATTAATGGAAAAGGGATCTTCAATTTTTTAATTTCTGACTCAAGGTTGAGAGAATAATGCAGCCTATCTAGAAACCTCACCTCATGCACTGGAGATTTGATTTGGATCTGATCAGGAATGGCTGAAGGTGTTGGTTTCTGCAATCCTTTGGATATGACAACCCCTTTCTTCGGTAAAACAACAACCTTTTTAGCTAGTGCAGCAGGTTGTTTGATAGGCACAACCTTCTTCTTGAGAGGAGCAACCAGCCTAGACCTTAGATTATACCCTCCTTAACCATCGACCTGATATACAGCCTCTTCAGTGATCTTCTCATCAATTAGGACTTCCTCATACTCTGCCCGTGTCAGAAAAGAACAGTCCACCTCATCCTCCATGTAGTGGATGTTTTCTTCAACTTCTCCTTCTTCTTCAATGAATTTTGGCTCTTCTTCTAATACAACATTTTGAAATGGATCTCTTATTCTATGATCTTCCCCTTGATTCCTTTCCCTTCTGATAATATGAACTGGGGGGTTTCCTCTTGTATAAGGGACAAAATTAGGGTTTCGAGGAGCAAAGTCACCTGGCCCTTTACCCCTCACAAGTATCTATCCTTGGTCCTTCAGTATAGACATTTCAGTAGGCAGGTTATCTAATAGTTTAGTCATTTTTTCGATCTTGTTTTCTGATGAAGAAGCCCCAATAGGGTCTGCTGGCTGCTTCTTCCTGTCTATCTTTCCTTTGACCTTCTAAGATGCCAAAATGTTTGACTCTACCTCTAGGGAAGCATCCTGCATGAGTGATAAGGAGAAAGACCTCCTTTCTTTGAGAAGTAGGAAGAAATCAGATTCAAAGGCATTTACATAAGTTATCATAGCTAAGGTATTAGTGGGCTTGATTTCAGTGGGGATCTTGCTATACATATTGTTGAACCTCTTGGTGAATTTGGAGATAGAATCCCCATTTTCTCTTTTCAGGTTGCTGAAATTTGTGATAAAGTAGAGGTGGTCTCTCCTCTCTCCCCAATGCTTTAGAAAGATGTCATCTAGGGCCTCAATGCTTGCCACTGATCCAGTAGATAGTTCCTTAACCATTTCCTATCCTGACCATCTAGGATTTGCACAAAACCCCTAGTCTATACATCTTCTTGCTCTATGTTAATGTTCTCAACATAGCTTTAAAATGCCTCTAGATGTTCTTTAGCTGTGAAATCCCCTTCTCCTATGAACTTAGGCATATACTTGAGGTAATCTCCAATAGGCATGGCAGAGAGGGGATTTGGAAAATTTAGGGGGGCATACCTACCTACCAAGATCCTTTCCATTTTGGTCAATTGAGGGGCAGTCATTTTGGAAATGGGTATGGACAGGGTTGAGGAAGGTAGCACTAATGAAGGCACTTGTTGAGAACGTGGTGGTCGTATACTTATCCCAGTGGAGTCACCAAGAATTGGATCTTCACAAGCAGTAGTGCTTGAAGATTCCCAAACCCTATAATTTTATGATGTATTTATAAATTCCTGATAATTAAGTGTTTCAGCAGAAGGAATAATAGCAGACAAATTTCTTGAAATACCTGATGTAGCTTCCTATGTAGCACTACTGGTCTGTCTTAGTAAAGCCCTAGCTCTTCTTAGAATCTCTTCCGGGTCTAAAACCAGTGTTACTAGTGGCCCCTTAGAGTTTTCTCTGGTACTTGGTCTTCTTGAAGCCACCTTATTTCAATGGAGTCGCTAGATAGATGATTACAACCAGAATATTGTCCAAGCTTTGTCTATCATCAAAGCAAGGATCTATGTCGTCTCCCAGGGAAGCTGAGCTTCAGTCTCCTCACCCCGGAAATGGCGCCAATTTGTTATCACTCCAAGAAACTCCTCTAGGTTATAGCTCGAGGATGCCTGGTAACCTAAAATGTTTTTAGGGTTTTCTAATATGGATCAAGTCAGGTGACCTATATAACCTTCCAATCTCAAGACATGCATGAAACTCACTCAATTAGAAGGCTTTTAGTTACAACTATTTAGAAGTTGACAATAAGGTGCAGGAATGGAGAACTCATCAAGCTGGCAGATTTACATACAAAACAGATGCATATAAATGGCTAAATCATGATAAGGATGGTACTTATAAATCAAGTCAGATTAACACACCAATAGGATGGCAGCTATTATTTATTAATCAACTTGAAAGTAACCTAACATTCAGGCATGAGTACAGTAAAGACAGAGATGAAGGATGAACAAATCATAACAAAAGAGCTTATATTCAAGAATGAACAAAATGAGAAGCTGACAATAGTATAGGTTTATAAATCCCCAAAGTCGAACCCTTTTTCATAAAATCAATCTTAGGCTTTATATCCTCTTACAAAATATACAGATCCTAAAAATTTGGATCTGTTTTTACAAAAATAAACAAAGTAACAGTTTTTGCAAATTAGTGTTTGAAACCCTACCTAACTACTTGTCTGACTAAAATGAAGATTTAGTGCACTGAATGAACATTTAAATAGCTGAAGTAACTGCTAATGATTACTACTATTGGTCCTCTACCAGTTAAGCCACTGATTTCTCTTCGACAGCTAGGGTTGGTGGCATTTTGTGCTATTCCGTCACAGCAGATCTTAAACAGACCCCTTTCTGATGCTTTCCTCAGCGTCTTTCATCTTTAGATCATGTGCCTGAGCCATCTGTAGTTGCCCAAACTTGGTCTTGTATGCCAAAAGTTACTTTTAAGCCTCTATCTGCTTTCGGTGGTTAAGAGTCCAGTCTATGGAACTCTTAGCTGCTGAAAGTGGCGCTTTCGGTGGCTAATGAACTGCCCCAGCATCCACCTAAGCCACCGAAAGTTCTGTTTTACAAAAATTATTAGGTTTTTGTCAAAAATGTATTTTCAGGCCTGTTTTTTGAGCTTTCCTCTTCTATAGGCTTCATTCTAGGAGTGTTAACAGCGCCTTGGCTATATTCAAGAGGCTGGAGACTAACTACTGCTTCAACTAGGGTTTCTAAGGTGGGGTGGCTGCTAGGGTTTGCTTTGGCTTCCTTTAGCTGCAGCCTTTGGAGTCTAACCATATTGTATAATCTAGTATTGCCCTTTGGGTACCTTGTGTTCAACCTTTTCAAGAAAATGTATCTTTCTCTCTTCTCCAGGTAGGACTTGTGTATAGCTTGTTCCTGTTGGTCAATGTCTCATTATTTCTCTTTAGTTCTCTTTTCAAGACCTCCATTTCATAAATCTACCTTAGTAGCTGATTGATCTTTTGACTTTTAGGCTTGCTAGAGGAAGCCTTCTCTGTTGGTTCCTCTTACTCCTGTGGTGTGGGGGATGGCAATGCTTCAAACACTGGTACAATTTCTAGATCTAGGGCTGCATCCTCTTCTTGCTCTTCCTCAAAATATGAATAGGGTAGATTTATGATATTCTCATGGTGTGCTTCCTCTTCCTGGCCCTTCTCACTGAAGTCGAAATTCCTTTTTGCGTTCTTGGTATTAGAAGAGGAGGGAGGTTGTTTTATTGCTGCTGCTGGGGAAATAGCCCTCCTCCTTCTTCTCCCACTCCTTGGTGTGTTGGACTTCTTGGCAGGAGACTTCCCTTTCTCTTTTGGCTGAAGGTCTGTCTCAAAACCATTATAGAATAGAAAATAAGGCCAAGCCATATTTCTTCTCTTCAACAACTCCTGGACCAATAGCTGGATAATACCATGGTGGGACAGCCTACCAACAATCTTGGATTTTTGGGCTTTCACTTGATGTGCCATATTTCCTAGACTTCTGTGTAAGTAAAAGGGAAAATTGAGAGGGCTTTTACCTGTGAAATGATTCATCAACTTGAAATGGTATATCATAGCTCTATTATATCTCCCTTCACAGGTTACATAGATGACAATGGCCTTCAGCAGTTGTTTCCACTTCTCCTCCAGCCATGATGATGGCACAGTCTTTTTCCACACTATTCCTCTATGCTCAAGCTTAAGGTAAGACCTAAACTCCACCTCTTTGGGTATGGTGGTCTTGAACCATTTTTCTCCTGTGTAAGGGAGTTTTGTCACCTTAGTGATTAGTGCTTCATCTATTTGAAACTCCTCTTTTCCTATGACTACTTTTGAACCATCGAACGAGAGGGAAAATGCTTCAGCCACCTGCTGATGGAAGCCTTGTATCTTTTCACAGAACTTGTAGCAGCCAACCTCTTGGAAGAGTCTGCAGACCTCTAGATGTGCTTCTAAGTAACTAATATCACCTAGCTCCTGCTTGAGAGATGGTCCATTCTTCTTCATCTTGATGGGTGTCTCTCTTAGGAACCTGCAAAATAGTTCTCAATTTTGTATACAGTATGCTTATCAGGCTGCTCTTTCAGACTTATTTTTTCTGGTGAGGAAAAATGATAATCTCAAAGATGAAATCAAATGGAGTCTCTTGGCACTGATTATGAGGGTTTTCCTATCATTATGGAGGCTAAGATCATAAGATGATGGCAATAACTGATCCTCTTAGATATCCTTTCCCAATTAAACATAACCTACATCAGCTAGAGTAGTCGATGTGCTTTTTGATGATCTTTTGGACAAGTGGAAGGAGGCTGAGTGTTTGTAGTCAAATTAGTCCTTTGCCAATTTCCTAAAAACCCTTTTCACTCATTTACCCATGTGGTTATGCAGGCCTAGACCTTTTTGGTGGTTAATCACACCCTCCACTAATCGTTTATCTTGCTGATGGGGTCAGATGTGACTATTTTCTAACCGTTTTCTTACTTTTCCCTTTCAGTGGTTAATAGCCTCTGGGAGTTTGTCAGTTAGCCGCTGAAAATATGGATTTTGGTGGATAATGAAGTGTTGTCTTTCTTGCTTAAGCCGCTGAAACTTTTACCCCGTCGCCATGGTGAAATCTTGCTTTCGACAGATAATGGCCTCATCGAAAAACCTGTTTAACTGCCGAAAGTCTGTCTTTTCCGTGGTTAATGAAATGCCCTAGCTTTCACATAAACCACTGAAAGTACCTTTTACTCGATGCTTATCTTCCCACTTTCATTGGTTAGTATATTCGTTGAATCTTTCTCTAAGCTACCAAAAGTGACCCTTTTCAGTGGCTGATGAGTTAATATAAGCCTCGCCTAAGCCACCGAAAGCTATAACTTTTAAAAGTTTCCATCAAATAAAAAACAGTGGCTTTCAAATTGTTAGTCATAGTCACATCTTTCATTACATGAATTCAATTCTTCATACCATCAAAATAAATTTATTTTGGGAGATAATAGGTTGGAATGTATTCATCATTTATGGGCACATTCGATTTTCCAACTCTGATTAATTACTTAGGTTCTACTAGTGTAGGGAAGTCTGTTGCAACGGTTGTCGATAGAATGGACCCTTGGGTTCTTCCTTTCCGCCATGAACCTGAAGTGCCCTTATCGATAGTGGAAACAAGTTATCAAGATATCATTCATACCGATGTTGATCCCATTTCAGTTCCTCTCACAGTCTCAGAGGAGTTAGAAGAATCCTATCTGCCTGACTAGACAGATAACTCTTCGCATATTGAAGACTTCTTAGACATGGTTTTGCCATCTGATGAAGCTATTTTGGAAGCTATGTGTGGATGAAACAAGATTTTTTGAGATCTTCATCATCGATCGTACTTTCTTCTAGAATTAAGCAGGATTGAAAATCAGGAGTTTCATATGAGACTGGCAGGTGATGCTGACATACCAATCAATCCCTTACTAAGGGAGGGAATATTTGCCAAGGGAAATATGGAAAAAAAATTCTGTCACTATTCCTACCAACATCTCTACAAACCCAAATGTTGTGGAAAATGTATATATCGGTGCAAACTTCTCTCTAGAGGAGATTGCTATCTATATAGCCTTATTTAAGGAATTCTGCGACGTGTTTTCCTGGTCATATGAGGAGATTTTAGGCATAGATCCATCAATAGTCAAACATGAAATTCGAACATATCCTAATGCTAAACTAGTTTGACAAAAACTTAGACTTGTCAATCCACATAAAGTGGCAGCTGTTCAGCCTGAAGTTGAAAAAATGTTGAAAGCTGGTTTCATTTACCCGATAGCTTTGACAAAATGGGTATCCAACCCTGTTTCTGTCAACAAAAATCAAGGGATGATACCTATCTGTATTGACTTTCACAATTTAAACAAAGCCTGTCCTAAGGATAAATACCCCACACCATTCATAGATCACATCATTGATGCTTGTGTGGGGAATGAAGTATTTTCATTTATGGATGGTTTCTCTAGGTATAATCCGATTCAAATTAAACCGGAAGACCAACATAAAACAACTTTCATTTTTCCTTGGGGTACATTTGCATACAAGAAAATGCCTTTTGGATTGAAAAATGCAGGGGCTACCTTTTAGCGGGTAATGAAGTTTTCCTTTCATGACATCAAGTCTATTGTTGAACCCTACCTAGATGATCTGCTAGCACATTCTTGAAATAGGATTAATCACGCAGATCACTTACGTTTAATTTTTGAAAGATGCAAACATTATAAAATATGTTTGAATCCCCACAAATGTGTTTTCTATGTCGATTCAGGTAGGATTCTCGGGTTCATTGTTTCTAACAAAGGTATTCAGGTGGATCCTTTGAAAGTCGAGGCCAGAGTAAATGTTTCTCCTCCTCATTCCATCAAGAAGGTTGAAAGACTGCAAGGGAAGTCCATTTTTCTTCGACCCTTTATCATGAATTATGCCAAGATCACTAAAGGTTTCATGCGCTTATTGAAGCAGGACACCCCATTTATATGGGATGAAACCGCACAACTTGCGTTCAAGGCATTGAAGAAATATTTGTTGTCAGCACCTTTACTACGTTTGCCAGATTACTCTCAATATTTTATATTGTATCTGGTTGCATCCGAGTCGACCATAGGGGTAGTACTAGTCCAGGAGGATGATAATCTCTAAGAGCATGTCATTTACTATCTTAGCCGTGCTTTAGCTGGCCCTGAACTTAGGTATTCCCATGTCAAAAAGTTGGAATTAGCAATTGTGTATGCTATTCAGAGGTTGTGTCACTACATCTTACTGAGGACTACGATAGTAGTGGCAGATGTTAATCCTTTCTAGTATGTTTTGTCCTGATGGGTAGTTGGAGGCAAATTCAACAAATGGATAGTCATTCTCCAGGAGTTTGACTTATATTTCCAATCCGCCAAATCCAAAAAATCCTTTGTTTTTGCGGAGTTCATTGTAGAATTTCCTGTTTAGGAAGGTGTAGCCATTGAAGAAGACTCATTCCTAGATGAGCACATATTTTTGATTTCCACCTCTGACCCTTGGTACGGAGATATACTTGTCTATCTCCAGACTCTGAAGTGCCCCAGAACCTTTTTGCGGGAAGAACGACGCAAATTATGCTTACATGTGAAAAACTACCTCATTATTGGAGATACTCTATATCATAGAGGGGCAGACTCTGTTTTGCATCGATGTCTTACCCACAAAGAGGCCAAGATTGTCCCAAATGATGACCATAGTGGAGCGTGTGGGGGTCATTTATCTGGGTTAGAAATGGCCCATAAGATATTACGTTTTAGTTATTTCTGGCCCAGGATCTTTAAATATTGTGTGGAAGCCATGAAGTGCTATCATCCTTGTCATTTTTACACCAGAAAGATGCAGTCGCATCTTGCTTTGTTATTTCCCATCATGTCAGTGGGTCCCTTCACTAAGCAGGGGATAGATTACGTGACATGTAACCCTATTTCAACCGGGGACCACAAATACATCATTGTTGCTGTAGATTACTTCAGTAAGTGGGCGAAGGCAATGCCCACCTATAAGGCTAATGGGAAAACTGTAGCTTTTTTCATTTTCAACCAAATTATCGCACATTTCGGTATTCCTAAAGAGATTGTCACTGACCATGGCAGTCATTTCTAAAACGTCATGATGACTGAATTGACCACTATGCTAGGGTTTAAACAAGAACATTCATCTTCTTTCTACATGTAGGTGAACGATCAAGTCAAGGCAGTAAATAAGACCTTGAATACTATTCTCAAGTGTACCATTAACGCAACTAGGTCAAATTGGCACATCATGTTGTATCCTCTTCTTTGGGCTTATCGAACCAATGTGAAAACTTCGATAGGGTTTTCTCCTTTCTAACTCATTCACGGGGTGGAAGCAGTAACCGCAATTGAATGCGAAATCTTGTCCTTAAAAATTACCATTCATGTGTTGATTGATATGACTGAGCTTGAAGAATGTTTGTTACACTTAGACCACCTAGATGAGCAGTGTAGGGATGCACTGAATGAAAACAAGAATCATACAAATAGGGTGAAAAATCAATATGATAAATCGGTCAAACCTAGGATTTTTTTTGAAGGGGAACTTGTCTTGCTGTGGGACCAGGATAAGGAACCCCTGGGGGTAGGGAAATTAAGGTCTATGTGGTTAGGACCCTATGTCCTGTCAAATTTTTTGAAGAAAGGTGCATATGAATTAACTGATTTCGAGGGGAATAAGATGCCCAAGCCTAGAAATGGGCTCTACTTAAAGAAGTACTATGCTTAGGCCTACCACTTTTTCTTGTATTTTTATTGTATATAACTTTATGTACAATTGTTTGTCGGTTTGTGTTGTTATATCATCTATTGGTTGTTACAGATGTCTTCTGAATGGTTCATAGGTTTTTTAGATGGCACTAGTCATCACACTTGCAACCTGGCTTCAGCCGCATGGGTTATTTACTCACCCTCGGGATTGCTAGTTTCCTCTGGAGGCGCTTGCCTAGGTTCTGCTACCAATAATGTGACTTAATACAGTGATGTCATTGAGATTTTATGGGATTCCTTTTCATGTGGCATCACCCAGCTGGAAGTCAGACTTGACTCTCAACTAGTAGTTTCCCAACTCAATCGAGCTTATCAGGTGCGAAACCCTATTTTATTACGTCAGTTTATGCAAGTTAGGTTATTAGAAAGAATTTTTGATTTTATTACATTTATTCATATTCTAAGAAATCAAAATTCGTTAACGGATGCATATGAAAACTATATCTTAGATTGGCACTTAACACATATTTCATAAAAATACACAACAGACACATAGTAAAAACACATGTAAATAAACCGACAAAACATATATAGATAGGTCTATTTATTGATTCTTAGATCTAGTCATAACTGTATAATATACAAAAAAAAAATACAAAAATTGGATCATAATCCATAAAATGCCCCTAGGTCTAATCTTGACCACCTTGGTCGTCCTGACCACCTTGGTCATCCTGAACGCCTTGGTCACCCTGCTCATCCTACTCTCGTGCTTCTTCATCTTGTTTAGCTGCAGCCTCCTCAGCAAAATCTATGTAAACAAGCACTGCTCTAGCTACCCTTCTCATAAGGCATATCCAGATATACCAACCACTAGTTCCTGCATAATGATAGGGATCTTCTCAATACGTAAGGTAGGGACTCTTTGGGTAAGTCTGGCCAGCTTCCCCTCAATAACCCTAATCAAACCATGATCCTCTTCTGCCATTGGTCACACATACATACACGCATTCCCAACAAGGCGGACTGGTCCAATATCACCATTTTAAACATTTACAGGATTAAAAACTTGTATACATATGTATATGTCTTAATAATAAAAAAATCATAAAAATTTTAAAAACTTGAAAAACCAAAATACCTGACTCTCCCCATGCTCCTTGAGGAGGAAGGATGAGGTCATTGTCACCCCAGAAATCCATCCCAGCATATGGAAACTGCTCTAGTACTGGTAGCTGTTGCTCCCACCATAGGTAGAAGTCATCATCGTAAACACTCTGAACTGATCCACTGCTACCCTAGCGGAGGAAGATTTCTCCCCACCTACTCAGTCTAGGCTGACGGGGAGAGAGAGGTGGTAGAGGAACTGTAGGGCTCAGACCGGGCACTCTCTCAAAGAAAAAGGCCACTAATATGCTAGAATAACTGAAGTTATTCCCTCAGCCTCTCTTGTAGTTAAAGAGTTGCTTCTTCATTATAGAGATCACTCCCAAACACTAGTCAAATAAAGCCCCCATGTAGACATTCCACTGCAATTCTCATTTGGTTTCGAGTTGCAAGATGAAGTGATGATGATCCTACAACCCTTACTACTATGCTTACCAACACATGTAATGGTAAGCTGCTGATATGTGCAATAGGGATGCAAGATCCCCATTTTTGAGTGCCAGGCTCACAGTAAGTGTCAATGTAGTTCTGAACACTTAGAAGGTCACCTCCCCTTTTCGGTACCTTCCAAGTTGACAAGAGCTCCTTGTCGTGACAAACCTGATATAAAATAGATGTCTTCTAGTGAAATTTCTAAAATCTCACCTTGGAGGTCAAATGCACCTAGATCATGATCCCAATAGTTGATAAAAAAATTCCTGTAAATAGACATTAGATTGCATAGGTCATGTACACAAGAAATTCAGCAACCCTTTTTGTCGTAATGCATGCACCATGGGAACACTTTAAATTCCATCTTGGTCCATTTTTTCATTTTCCCTCTCCCTCCACTCCAACACCATGTTTTAGCCTGTTTATAAATCCATTTTCAAACATTAAAATCATTCAAAAAACTTTTATTTTGGCCCTAAATATTCTTTTCCTATGTCGTGCAGTATATGCGACTGTCCTTTGGGCATGTCGTGTATCATACGTGGGTTGCTTTCAGGCAATTCGCATATAAAACATGTGTACATGACTGTCTACGTTACATACCCATGTATACAGCGCGACCTTCTTAAAACTGACTTAAAACATCAAAATTTTACATAAAATTTAAAATTTGTTTGGATGAAATGAAAGAGCTGATTTACCTGACACTTGTGGATTTGAAAATCGTCCACTGGTTTGTCCACACTGAGCAATTGAAGGAAGAGGTAAAACTTGTCTATATTGGGTAAAAATGTGAAATGGTGATTTTGATTTCTATTTTTGCACTATTTATAGAAATAATTTCAAAAAGTGGGTTTTTAACCTATAGTTTTTAAGTTTTTATCAAAATCAAACTAATACCATGTCATGTTTTCCTAATGAAACAGGTCCAAGGTTACTCAAAGTTGTTTTTCACTCATATAGGGTAGGATTTTGGTCATTTATATGCATTTTTGCATTTATACCTAATCCACCTTAACCCTAGAATCATTACTTTGACCACAGACTATGGTATTTAACCATTTAGTACCTTGTCTATACCATTGTTCTTCTGTGGATAGGGATTTCCTTCCATGAGTACCCTAGCATAGAACACATTGATTGTCTTTTGGTACTCATGCCGCATCTATCGTAGGTTTGAGGGAGCCTTCTTAACTATTTTTCATGCCAAATTGAGCCTCATTTTGGTCTATTTTTACAAGCTATCCCTTTTATAAGGCTCCCCGCCCTTATGGAGTTTCTTTAGGACCAGGTCTAACTCCTCAAAATAGACTTGACTACCAAGTAAACTTGTCCATTCAGGCTCATTAAGAATATGCAAATGGGAATCCAATTGGTGGTAGGTTATCTCTTTCTCGGACCATGTGGAATAATACAAGAAAGGATCACTCTCTTTTCTATGGAATTGAGAAGAGTATTCTCAGGCATAGGTTTATCTCTTTTTCCGGACTTGAGGGACTAAAGTTACCGAAAAGGAAAACTCTGTATGAGCTTAGTTTTCTCTTTTTCATGCTCTGGACCTAAACATGAAGAAGATTCCGAGTGTACTTTATGTATTTGTCATGCTCGTTAAAACACTAAGAACAAAGCATCGAGTTTATTATTGTAAGCCCCATTCCTCATAATCAAATGGATCTTTTTGAGTGATCTTGCTTTCCTTCACACTCATAAAACTCAAGCTATATGCTGCTCTTGAAGGAGCATTGGGTAGGTGGTAATTTAACCTTTTCGAACGTCCCTAACTAAGTACAAAAAATTTTCACCTTTTCTTCTTCAAAAGTTAAGATAGTTCTTCTGAGGTATGTTTTATACTTTTTCGGCTTCAGGAGACTAAATTGGACGAAAAAGGACCCCCCTAGAGTCTTCTTTGGATTTTTTAGACTCTCCAAACATGAAAACACCAAATGAGCATGCACTAGTTTAGGCTCATAAAATCCATGAATAGGTAACATTATCAAGCATTATTCCCTCTTCTCTTCAAGCTTATCAAAAGTGAAGAGAGACCTGAGTTGAATTTCTTGGGCTCGTTAAAATTTAACAAGAAATATAAGGAAGAAGTTTTCTTTTTGGGTTACAGTTGGTGGCAGCATGTCCTCCTTGAACATAGCACTCTTTGAATTTTATGATACTAATGTCTCAATGTACACTTTCAGTTCAGCTATCACTTTGAGTTTCTTACTCCTCCACTTGTCACTTATGCCTAGGGAATCTGATCATGTCTCCTACATGACAGATAAGTCTAGTTGTACTATTTGCAAAGTTAAAAGCTTCCTTGGGTCACCTCTGTGTCATGCTCATTGTTCAAGGATTTTCCCTTGCTTTTGATTATTATCCTGATTCCATCATTATCCTAACTGATATCACTTGTGTCTACCTTCCTTTATCCAGTTCCTAGTTGCTCTTGTGATCTGTTGGAGGATCTATTGCCTTCCTCATCACAACATGGTTTCTCATCAGTACTTCCTAAAGACGAAGACCTAGAGTTTTGACGATGGTACCCTAGGATTCACTTTCATCATTGGTGAATTCCTTTGCTTTAGTTGTCAATTATCACCTATTGATTCACAATCTGTTGAGTCCTATCCATGTTTGACTTTGACATATCTATTCACATGGCCTGGATTGTACTAGTTCCTTTAGATTTTGATGAAGAACTTAGGTTTACCTTTATCACCTAGGTTGCACAATATTGTGTTGTGTTCAACTACACAGCTTCCAGATTTTGAAGACTCATCATTGTATATTGTGGCTTCGATCCAGCTTTGTAATATACGTGGTCTTGTACCCATATCATATGATGTAATCAAATATTGTAACGGAGCTAGTGTTCCAGTATATTGAACATAGGATCCTCATATATTATTTTGTATATTCCATTGATATGTATTTGTTTCAGGTACTTCCTCTGCTTCCTTGGACATCTGAGTTCTCCAAGATAATGATTATAATGTATTTTGGCCATCGCTTCCCTCTGAACTCACACATTAGGGGGCATCTGTTATCATAAAAAATGGCACTACTTCATCTATGTGTCGACATTCGTCATGTTGGTACACAAAAGGACAAATTTGGATTGAAGTGGCAAAAACACTATAGATGGGCATGACCTTTGATGCATTACCCTCAAACCAGTGTTATATATTTTTATATGAGTTTGGGTTGCATACACGACTATATGCGTTGAAACTCATGTATCATACACGAGTATTTGCATTGCAACCCGCGTATACTTGCATACGCGAGTTCCCTTTGAGAAACACATGTATCATACGCAAGTTGCCTATATTAATACCCACGTATACCTTAATTCAACATTAAAAAATATAAATCGAAATTAGATGAGATTAGTTGGGGCCTAATCCATAACTTTCCCAACATATCAACCATCCCAACCTTTGAAACCACTCTATTCCCCAAAGTATAAATAGAGGCCTTGGGGTGGGGGCTAATCAATCAATTTTGGAGAGAAAAGTTATGCTGGTGGTATATATTTAGAATCTTGGAGCAACAGAACTCAGAGTCCTTTGGTTGTAGAGGAGTCATTGTGTCAAAAGTTGGGTTGTACTCTTATGTTATTCGCCACTTGTTAATAAAGAGAATTCTTCTTCCAATCTTGTATTGTGTTTATTTCAGGTATATCAGTTTAATGAATATGTTTGATTATATTATCTATATGCTTTTCATCTAACCTCTAATATATATGCATGATATATTACTTGAAGGATTTTCCCTTTGCAGGTGGAGAGGTGCATCCCTAGAAGATTTGGAGAGAAGTGGAGTGAGAGAAGATCAAGCTTGGATCAACCGTTTTTAATCGAGTAAGTCAAGACTTTCTTCCAATTCTCTTTCCATTCTCTGTAAAAATATGATTGTCTGCAAGTTAGTAGTAAGTTGGTAACCCCGGACCCTAGGTTACAAGGGTGCAATATCCTGAACAACAACTTCTCGAAGGATTACAATTCTATTCGTATTTATAGGATCACTTGGTCATTACAAAATGGTCCAATTGACCCATGGCTAACTAACATTGACCAAAATTCCTTGTGCGTCAGTTTATTTCCACTTCGCAGTTAGTCATTTGTTCTTGTCAATGACCTTTCTGTCACCAAAGACACCACACTTTGTATGATATATACCCATGCAAACAGGTTCCCAACTTGAAACTTGTGGCTCTTCCTAGAGACACCTTAGCTAGACGCTACTAGTGCATTTATACGTCTCTTAAATTCCTCATATGATGCCTTGAATTGGCCAACAACAGCTTTGGAGGATGTCCCAAGTGCTGTGCACTATTCCATATCCTATCTTGTTGGATGTTCGCCACCCATCTACTGTGATTTCTCCAATTCAACCTTGATCTGTGTCATTCCTTCCATTTCCTTAAGTTCCATCTATTCTGCTTTGGTATGAATCTTGTCTAAGTACAATGTTCTTTGTTGTTTCCTTCAACTCACCTTGTTGACTCGATGTTGCAATTCCTTTAGTTTTGATGCCTTCGTCACTTGTTCTAATGGGGGAATTGTCTTAAGTGATCCCCCTAAGGCTTCTAGTTGTGCTTATGCTTCGTCAAGTTGCACATTTAGTTGGTGCAATTGGTCATCCTGTACTAAGCTTCCCCAAAATATTGTTACATCTTATGCAATCATCTGAGCTACCTTCTCTAGTTCCTCATTTTTTGTTGTGGCATCTTCAATAATTCCCTTCCTTTCTAGAAGCTATTATGGTGGTGTGCTAGGTACCAGCCTGGCCTGTAGTTCCTCGTTCTCTTTTTGTAGATTCGCAACCACTTTTCCTAAACTCAGGGATTTTTTCTCCGCAAGCATATCTTGACTAACTTTGGGTGCATCTTCACATGCAAAAGAGACCTCATGTTCTAACCTTTGATTGTCTTCAAAATCCTTTTCTCTTTTGTTTATTATTATTTCCCTTTCCGCTCAGAGTCGCTAAACCTCCTCTTCTACGCTCTACACTTTTCATTTGTAGTTGACCATCTGTTCGCACGTTGTTGCTTCCCGATCACTGATCTCCTTGCTTGGTGCTTTATGAATGCATTACATCATCAACATCGGCAGCATGCTGAAATCGGAAATGATTAGGTTGTTCTTTCGTAGTGCAACGTCTAATTCTTCATCCCCTGTGATTATAGTGCAGTGAGTAATATATGCACCAATCGTAGCCTTGTATCGATATCAACTTCGACTTCCCTCTGCATTGTTCCTTCCTGTGGTATCCTTGTCATAGTAACTGCATTGGTTAGTGTCTGGAGTAGCTGCGATACCAAATGAAAGTATCCAGTCGCATGTTGCATGGATTTAGCTTGGTTCTCGATTACTGCTTTGGTTATTTCTTCTACTATCTTATCCATTTTTCTACCAAGGATTATGACGGTTCTACTCCCCTCCCCTTGCTCTAGTTGGTCCTTCATCATTTCTTCTTCTTGTTATTTGTCGAGTTATGACTCCATTGGATTTGATGATGATGCTTCATCTTGCAATTTTTCTTCGTCTTCTGACTCCTTTGTTTCCTCTTGATCTTTTGGTACATCCCTCGGCAGTCCTTCTTAGGGGTTCGATAGTTGATCTTCACTGACCAAAACATTCCATTGTTCAGGAAATTCCTCCACAATAGCGTCTAGTTCTTTGTCACTGAGCTTGTCCTGCATCATCAACCACTGCCTCTCTGGGTATGCACATGCCTAGATGATTATATCTTGAGGCCCTATAGATAGACTTACAATTATTTGGTACTTTTTCACTGCTTTTTCCATTAGGTGCAAAATATTTACCACTTCTGTTCTCAGCACATCTAAATAAATTTAGAATTGGATATTGTTGTTTTTTTTCCTCTCTTTGTCATTTAGCACCCACAAGTTTTTGTATCACGCTCCTCAACATAAATTGACAAATTCAGTCTCCATCCATTGATAGTGTGTTGGTTCCATCCATCCAACAAGAAAAATTAATATTAACAACCATGAATATGTGAATGGATTAACCATCTCTTGCATTAGTACCGCATCCTCCATTAATTCATTCAACAGAAAGAGTGACCGGCTCATTTGTACTCCTGTTGCACACTGTTATGTAGATGCAATGACCCCTAATGTGCATTGATGAGGTCAATTTTCCTTACAATTTTAATTGTCAGTAACTCTTCTGCGATTCTAACTGCATGATCATTGATTGTGTCAATCAGGTATTCTTTGGTGTCCTTCTCTACCCAGTATTTGATTCTCAATTTTGCAGCTATTTTATTTCCTACCTTGAAAGTATTGCAATGGATCTACCCCTGTGTTGGGTAATCTCTTGCTCTACAAAATTAGATTAACTATGATTGGAAGTTTAGTGCCCAACCATAAATATCTGTTGTGAAAGCAGGCCAACAATTGCTTTACGCTTGCATTTACTTCCACCAATGTCCCAAATTGTGGCAAATGGATTATTTATAGGAGTCTTGATCATTATAATCCCAATTCCCACTGTTTTGGTTCTCTTATGATCGGGCCTCCTCCATGTGCTCTCTCCTCATATGTTTCCTTAGTGCATTTTGGGTATTCGAGTATGTCATGGTCACTATATTGCAACTTTTGCAATTATTGCACTATGTTTCCCGTTACATGGACACCCTTTGGTATCGCCAACATCGTGATGGTATACTTGGAATTATTTCCAATTTGAAACGTTGGTGCCCCTTCCTTCCTTGGCGGCACATAATCTAGAATTTCTGATATCGTCGACCCTAATTGTCTTCCTCTTGTTGTCATTTCATCATCCATGGTGGTTGATGGGCCTTCTTTTCCTTTTGTTGCTCTGACCCATGTAGAGGTACGGGTTGTTTTGGATCTTCTTTCTAGAGTTATCAGTCAACTAGAACTTCTATTCTTCCTCACTTTTGCACTAGTGTGGACAATATCTCCTGTTATTCTTGGATGATAGTCACCGCCGCCCTTGGTGTTCCCTGTGTGCTCGTGGTCAAAATAATATGCACCATTGTAGCTTCGTGACTTCTCTTCTCTGCTAATATTCACTCTAACCCTTCTTCTCATATTGCAAAATGGATCGAACCATGCCCTTCGGCCTTCTTTTATAACGTCTGATTTTCCTATTAGAGAAGATCTTGGGTCATCATTGCCAAATCCTCCATTGATTGACTAAATCCAAAACACTCATTGGTTATTAAATGCATTTTTTCCCACTTGCGTCGTCAACCTCCCTGTCATAACTACTTCATTTATTACCCAATTTGACCATTTCATATTCTGTTGGATATCGAAAAGCTCCCAACCTTTTTGCAGTCCTTTTTTTCACTTACTTTTTTTGTTAGTAATGTGGCACCAAGCTATCCCAATGGGGATTTAGCCGACTTCCATTTACTATGTTTGGAAAAAGTGTTTCATATAACTTTCATAACTACACCACACCTCCATCAGTAATACCATTTATTATGTAAGGACCAAGATAATGCATTTAGAGCTTACCTAGGTGCTTCAAAAACTTGCTATCGTAGAGGAGAACCATATCACCTTGTTGAAAATGTTTCTTCTTTACATGGAAATCATGCCATGCCTTCTTTTGATATTTTTCTACCTGCTGATGAAACCTTGTAATAAAGTGATTCTCTTCAAGTTGTAACAACTGCACTATTATTTCCCTGATTTCTCCTTCGTTTCTCATTCCTGTCACCATTGCGATCCGCAAACTGGGGACAATATACTCCATAGGGATCACTACTTCTTTTCCATAGACCAACTTGAATGGTGTCTAACCTGTCAGTCTTTTACATGTTGTTTTGTAGGCCCATAGTATCGAAGGGACTTTCAGATCCGAAATAATCATGATTTGTGTTGCATACCTTAGTAAGTGCATTGTCCAATATATTTTTGAATGCTTCGATTGTTCCATTTACTTGTGGGTGATATGGAGTACTTCTTTTATGTTGTATATGGAATTCCCTAGTCATCGCTCTAATTATTTGATTAATGAAATGAGTACCTTGATCACTCATCAAAATATTTGGACATCCAAATCAGGTGACCACATTGTGAAAAAGAAACCTTGCTAATGTCATAGTTGTGTAGTCCTTTACTGGTGTTTCCTCAACCCATCTTGTTAGGTAATCAGTTGCAATGATGATGTATCTTGCACCTATTATTTTTCCTGGTAGATTGATAAGTCCTAAGAAATTGAATTCCCACTTGTCAAATGGTTGTAATGTTACTTGAGGTACCAATGGAATCTCATCCCTGTGTGATGGTTTCCCTATTCTTTGACATAAATCCCAGCTTCTAGCATAATCTGTTGCGTCTCCATGCATTGTTGGCCACCATAATCCAGCTCTAAGTATCTTCTTGGCAGTTTCATGTCCCCCATAATGTCCTCATGTGACACCACCATGAGTCTCTTCTAACACTCTTTCTTATTCACGTGGAAGGACATATCAACGAATAATTTCATCTGACCCCATTTTATACAGTTGTCTTACGATTAGTTTAAATTCAGTGGCTCTGACAACTAGCTATTTATTATGAATGGTTGTGAACTCCTTACAGGATCTCCCTATCGCCAAAAATTGAATAATATGTTCATAATGGTCGTTAACCATTCCAACTCTAAATAACTGCTCATCAAGTAATCTGTCCTTGATGCTTCTTGGTTCTTCACTTGATTCTATCCACGATATGTTATCGAGCCTTGTGTTCAAATGTTCGGGTTTCACAATTATTTTGAAGTTGAATTCTTGGAACAATAGAAACCACTGATAGATATTCCTCCCCAACATAGGCTTATTGACTAAGTATTTCAATGATGAGTGGTTGGTAAACATATTGAAGTGCCCTCCTAATAGATAGTGGCTGAATTTTGGTAACACATATACCATTTCCAACCCTTCTCTTTCTATCTTCATATAATTTTTCTCTATAGTGGAAAACTTCTGACTTGCAAATGCGATTGGGTGGTCGATTGATCCTTCACCTGGTTGGGATAATATCACGCCCATTTCTACTAACAAAGCATCGACATGGACATGGAAGTCCTTCATCCAATATGGAAAAACTAATATCAGTGTTGTGACCATTTTTTTCTTCAATATGTCGAGACTATTTTGGAACTCGTTGTTCCATTCAAACTTCACATATTTTTTAGGTAACTTCTCCATTGGCGTCGTCATCACTGCATATCCCCTTAAAAAAATTTTGTAGTGTCCTATTTGGCCCAACGTGACCCTCAGCCACTTTACTGTTGTTGGTGTCGGTAGGGCGACATTAATCGCGATCTTGGCTGGGTCGACCAACATTCCTTCCTTGCATACAACGTGTCCTAGTAGGATACCAAATGGTGCACAAAAGATACATTTATTTAGATTCAAAGAAATATGATGTTGTCAACATATGTCCAACATCAATAAGAGGTTTGCAATATGGTCTCTTACCAAGCCATAGGCGATCCAATCATCCATATCAACCACTAAGAACTTATGAATGAAATCTTTGAATGTAGAAACAACTAACATTGAAAATATCGCCAGAGCATTCTTGAGATCAAATGGCATCACCGTGTATTGAAAACATCCCCATTATGTTATGAAGGTGGTTTTTTGTCAATATTCCTTTGCAATTGTTATCTGGTGGTAGCCTGAAAATTCATCAATAAATGAGTATACCCCTTGTCCTCCTACCCCTTCTAGTACTTCTTCGGTAAATGGCATGGGAAATGAATCATTAAGACTTGCATCATTTAAATTTCTTAGATTGACGTAGATTCAAATTTCCCTATTATTTTTGTCCTTAAAACCCATTTGGCTAATCCATTCTGATTATTCAACAGGATCGATAATCCCTGCATCCAACATCTACCCTAGTTCATCTTTGACGCACTCTTTTTATCTAGGATTTAACCTATACGTTCACTACTTTACGTGTTTTGCATCGGGTTTCAGAGGGATCTTAATTTCTCCCAAGTCCCCTGAAATGCCTTTCATATCACAAAATTTTGTTGCAAACAAATCCTAAAACTCGTGTAGTAAGTCAGTGACCTTCCTCATTTTTGAATCATCCCAATAGTCTCCAATACTAGAAAACTTTGGAATTTCCTTGGTCCCAATGTTGATCTTATTTATATTCAATGGTTGCTTGAATTTATTGAATGGTATTTCTAGAGCTTCGATGTTGTGAATTCCTTCAGAATCCAGGATGTAGATGAATTTGGGATCATCTTCGTCATCAGGATCTCTCGACACATTGTAACACTCCATCATCATCTGTGGTGTTGGTGTCTTTTGTATTCCCATCGGTCATTCAGTCAAAACTGTCTCTAGTAAATTGTCACAATTGTCCTGTAGCGCACTATGGATGAATGGATTTTCATCTACGAAACTGAAAGTATGGATGACACTAGTAATTAGTTATTCCCACCTTTGTCATTTCTCGTCGCATATCTGTGGAGACATACCATCTCCATGGTGTTTCAGCTAGCGTATGGATGAACGTGTGAATCCATTCCTCCTTTGGTCTTTTTTTCCATTTTGTTTGGAAATTTATAAAATGATCGCTTGGATTATTTATTCCATCATATTAATTTTATTTGTAGCATTCATCCTCCCCAAATCAAAATTCCATCAACTATCAACATATCTTCCAATTTTCTATCGACCATCTTGTTGGGGTAGCTTTTAAATCCTCTTCTAGTTCCAACAAATGTCATGGTTTTGATACTCTGTCTTTGAATTCACTAATGAAGGATTCCATGTTAGATAATCCTTTGCATGTTGAAAGATCATATATTTCTTTCTCTATCCATCTTAGTGACTGAGTAATTCATGCACATTTTCTAATTGATACTTCAAGAAACTAGTTTTGCTAGTTTTCTAATACTTTGTCAGATTCTAAGGATGCTGAGTTGATGCTTCCTCATCCCAATTATCCATCAATGGTGGAATGGATGTAGTCTTATAACACATTATAAACATTATCTCATCCTCCCACAACTTCATCTTTTATTTTTTCCACATATCGTTTCCCTTCGAGGGGATCTAGTGGGGCAACGAACCTCGTCTTGTGATTCTCGAACGTCATTGTCCTTTTCTTGAAATTGATAACTGCCAGGTTTTCCATTTCCCAAATGATCCCCAATAGTTTCAGGTATGGGATATTATTTTTTACTATCTATATAACATCAAAATATGCATATGCCTTAAATCCTTCGACTTCGACATGTAGATGATGCAGTCGACCAATCGGTGAAACTTTGGTCGTATTTTCCAGACAGATTTGTACTATGGACTAGACTAGATTCAATTTCCCCATCACTTCCCACATATGTTTGTTTAATATGTTCACGTACAAACCTACATCCAAAATGATGTAATCTACATCGTCTTCACCAATATGTGCATTCATTCTCATTTCTCTTCACCTTTTCTTATTCTGCAACCAGTTGAGTGGGAAATCTTGTCGTCCCTCTTCCGGTCGATATAAGAATATTTATATATCTACTAGCACATAATTATCTGTGGCTAATGTTAGAAAACTTCTTAAAATATGATTCACAGCAAGATCTAGGAGCTAATGGAATCCTCACAATTCAATATTATTCACAAACTATGCAGAAAAATAGTGAAGAGAGAAAAATTAACACACAGATATGGTGCCAATAATAGAATTTTATACTAATTTACATCATGTAATTATATGTGGTACAAATTTATAATACAATGGGAGAAAATCGTTATCCTTAGGAGGAAAATTGGTGGTATACATGTGGTAGGCTTAGATTGGACCTCAAACCCCCTAGGTTGACCAATAAGCTCCCAAACCACCTCAAACGGTCATGAATGTCCATGTGAATGTGGGTGAAGAATTATAGGATAGAAATTAGGGTACAATAGGAGTTGTGGAGTTCATGGGTGAGTGGGAGTGACTCTAGGAAGGATTTAATGGTCCAAAAGGGCCAAAAAAAACCTAAATACATGCATGGGAACCTATGGTCAAACAAATTCCCTGTTTTAAGGAGTAGGATCACCCCTCGGGATTAAATTTCATTAATGAGGGTTATCATGGTCTTATCTGACCAAAAATAGGGAGCTTGGGTGCATTAATGAGTCCTAAACCCCCATATACCTTGCAATACCAACATAACCAAGGTGTGGACCATATGAAATAAGTACAAGACAAATAAAAATGTGTACTAGGTATATGTGACCATGGTGCTAGGTGGTATGATGCTCTGACACCCCCCCTTAATCGTGACTTAGTGTAACCACATCACAAATTGAGGCCTTGGAAACTAAGGCTGAAGTCATTCTTACAAAAAATTATTTGTCCATGTAAAAACGAGGAAAGAGGCAAAACCTCATGGGGAAAATCCTCCCTCAAGAATGGAAATGACATAGAGATGTTAAAAAAGTATTGAACATTTCTTCTTCTTCCCTTGAATGATCTAAATGAAAAAATTCTTGGTGATAGACTTAGTGAAGATGTTGTGGATGCCAAGATCATGCATCAATGCATCAATGTGTTGTAGACAAAGAACATGTAGAGAGGATACTTGAAGGTCATATTTTTTGATGGAGGAGAATCATATGAATGTTTTTTTATGCAACAATACTATGATCTAGAATAATATTCAATAATGGAAAATATATCTTTGCAAAACCTTTCCCAAAGAGCATCAAAAGACTCAACAAATTCAACTTCAGGTGTAGTTTCCATATCATGAATTAAACCATGAATATTATTCCCAATTTGATGAAGCACTTTCATAAATATGTAAAAAATATCATTAGGCTCTAAAAATATTGGAATAGAATTCATATACATCAGAAAATAACAGAGGTATAGTTTCTCCATGACTGAATGGGTCCATAGTGGGAAAAGAGTGGGCAACTAGATCACAGTCACAGTTGAGCGAACTTGGATGGTATGGATATTTCAATTTTTAACCATAGGTGGTGAGATCAAGTCTAGACATGTGGAACATAATTACCATGAAGGCCGATGACATGGATTTCCAACCAATGAGCGATATGAAATACATAGAAACAACATACACACGTGACATAGTATTGGAAACAATGCAATTTTGAGATTTTCCAACTAGCCAACTTGAGGGTTGTTGGATATTTTGGGAATCAATGGTTGGGGAAATGAATTTATGAGTGTCATAAAATACATATAATCCTGTATATAACATTCATAATTAGAATAGGAAGGATCTGAATGGAGTGGGAAAGAGCTTTCAAAAGACATGTCGAAAACTAGTGAAAAAAGACTAATTTTTGGAGGAAACTTTCGTCAACTGTTTGGGGTTTCTTCCAAGGAGGGTGTTAACCCAAAAATCCCCCACACAGCTCTCTATGGCCTACACCACCCAAGGAATCCATCTCACAACACTCATTTCACTCCATAATACCTTCCATTTGAAACCCACACCTCCAAAAGAGCCCAAGGATGAAGAAAAGGGCTAAAAACCCCAAAAAAAGAGCCCAAAATAGACCCCCAGGAGCTAAAGCCCTCAAAAAGGGGCTAAAACCCTGAAAGGGGCTAAAGCCTTGACCAAGGGCTTAAAACCCTAAAACCCCTTGGAAAAACTATATAAGGAGGGTGGGGGGTCACTCTCAAAACACTCCTCACTTGNGGCAGAACCCTAACCCATTGTGTGCAGAGGGGTTCACAAGGGCTGCATCTCCATATTTCTTTCTGTTATTAGCTCTTAGATTTAGTTTACAGTAGCTTCCGTTTACTTAGTCTTGCTTAGATTATCTTAGTTTCAATTTGCAGCTCTGTTTTTACCATTTATCATTCCGTTTTTTATTGTTTTCTAAGGGTAGAAACCTACCCTTGTGCCCTATAGGCATAAGGGAGCCATTTCTGCCCCTGTAGTGAGGAGAAATTCTCACTACAGCTTTGGCGACTCCCCTGGGTCAATCCCATAGGATCCTTGGGCAAAAAATTTCAAGTTTTCAAGTTTTTCAATTTTTACCCTAGTTTTCAAAAATATTTCTGTTAGATTTGTTTAAATATACTTTATTTCCTATTTTTTGTCAATGCTGAAGCCTCTACTAGGCCGAGCCGAGTCAGACTGACCCAGTACCAGCTACTGTCGGTCAGATCTGACCCTAAATCACCAAAAACACCCCTTTCCGGAGCAGGTCGCTCTTATCGAGGGAAAGGGTGAGACAAGGTGCACTTAATCCCTAGACAGGCGTGCCCAGGGTGCACTTAATCCTTAGACAGGTGCAACTTCAGCCCAGGAGTTCAATTTGCGGCTTTTTTGGCATTTTGTGCTACCCCCTCCCTCATTTTAGGAAAAATCTCGTGGGCCCCTCATGGGATTTGGTCAGAAATGTGCGACCTGTCACACAAAAGTTGTTTTTAAGTTTAATTAACAGTAATTTGTAGTTTTAGAGGACTGTCAATGCATCCCACCTGCTTCTATCCACCATTGCAGGTCTCTTTTAATTCCAGTTTTCATTTTCTGCAAACAAATCCATGAACAAAGTGTATATGCTAAATCAATCATTAAGGTTTAATAAAATCAACTAGCTTAACTAAAAGTAACCTAAAATTAACTATATTGCTGCCCCCTTCCTCCTCTACCCAGTCATCACCCTTCGAGGTATTCTGGGATATGACGAAGGGTAAGCTCGTATAGATCTAGGCACTCCATGGCATTTTTCCCAAACCACTAAAACTAGGTGACCTGGAAGGTACGGGGGGTAGAGAAGGAGAGATTCTCGCGGTGCTAAGCGTCCTCCTTGCTTGACGAACCTAGCACTTGGGAGGTGACCTGAGGATCTACGGTTGGGATTAGTCCCATTGTGTTGAGAGCCCAACACCTTCTCTTGGTTGAAGAAGAATACCACTGAGAGGTAGACATTTAATTAGGCCAACAATTCAGGGTTAATCACCATATCTGCTTACAAATTTCTGTTTATGTTTGCATACAAAACCATGATGTGATCTCTACTATGAATTCATAAACCATATTGCAAACCAAATACCAGAACAAACAAGAAAACCAACACACCATACCACACAATTAACCCAACTCAGTTCATGACGCTGAGTAAGCCATAAAATTTACCAAATTTACACTAAGTTCAATCAACTCTACAGTCTTTAAGGACATAAGTCCCTAACTGCTTCAACTATGGGAAATACTTGGGATTTGCCCAGAAAATCATTGTGAGTACCACAGGAACCCCAAAGTAGCTAGCCACTGAGAGGAATTACCAAGCGAAATGGGCAACGACCCCTTCTGATTGAGTAGAAGCACCCATGAGGAACAAGCCAAGCGTTGTCTTCTGGCAGTCTTGGTGGCTGAGAGACCACCTTCAGCTAATAGGAAGTCATTGAAACCATGGTTCAAATTTCACAACCACCAATTTCATACACAAAAGCGAACACAATTAATCCTCCATGATCTTCCTCATGCCTAAGAGGCAAACCACCACCATTTGGAACACTTGATCGACACCGTCGAAGCCACTCTCAGCGGTCTCCCACACCGTCAGAGGGATACATATCTTTTGATTCTGATTCAAACCCATATCAGTTTGAACCAAACCTCCAAACCGCACCATCAAGCCCCATGGCTAGTGCCAACCTAGATCCATTTTCTGGCCTAACCTTAGCAAGTGGACCCATGTCCACATCACAACCTTTCACTCACAACTTGGCAAGCAGTCCAAGAACAGTCATGTAGACTATCATTAGCCAATTGTCACCACCCATAGTGACCAGCCAAGTTGACCCAGTGGTAACACACGGGGGTAGTGGCCCCTCCACACACACTGCCCCTCCAGCCACACAGGGGGGCAGTGCACCGTCCACCTACATTTTCCCTACTGCAATACATGGGGGCAATGCCCCCGCTACCCATACCATCCCACCCACAACACTTGGGGGCATTGGCCCATCCGCCATGGTGCCAACACAAGCACCCCCAGCCATGCATATGCATTATGCACCTGCAAACCCCACCCCCATTGCAGCCTCGTCCCACATCAACTTGGGGTCAAATCTACCCTTCATGGCTCGTCTGAACTTGCCTGACTTGGCTAGACTGATGAATGAACCCATCTGTCACCAAGCTTTCTTGCCACCCATGCCAACTAAGCTGCCATCGGACATCCCAAATTTCGAAGGCAAAGCCGGGGAATGTCCCCAAAATCATATAATGACATTCCATCTATGGTGCTCATCCAATAACATCGTAGAAGACTCCATTAGGCTGAGGCTGTTCCAACGCACCCTTACAGGTGCCACGACCAAATGGTACATTGAGCTGCCACAAGCCAAGTACCCCGACTTCAACTCCTTAGCCTTCATGTTCCTACAGTATTTCCAGCTCCCTATCAAATATGACAAGGGGGTGGAGATCCTGCTATCTTGTCACCAAAACACTGCTACTCACATCATGGATCATATCCATGAGTGGTGGCAATGCCGCAACTTATGCAAAATCCAACTAGATGACAGGATCTTCTTGGATTGGTTCCTTAATACTTTTCTCCCACCCATCGCAAAGGACGTCGGATCTGAATGTCCTTAATCTGAAGAAGAGGCCATATTGAAGGCCCAACAATTTGATCTCATTTACGCCTAGTCTGGATAATTGTACACTGTCATTCCAGACACTCCCCATCCAAGAACCTCTTACTGCAACACACCGGGGGCATCCCACGCAGCGGATGGCATCATAGGGTCAGTCTCTCAACAACCACCGCCTCGACCGACACCACCTATCATTGCACCACAACCAAGCAACACCGCTAATGTTGCTTACCAAAACCAAGCTCTGGACTATGCTAGAATGATGTCTCAGTCTGGAGCAACAACCTCTTATGCACAACCTACGCCACTGCAGCAGGCTCAAGAAATGGCTTGGCCAACACAATAGTATGTAGGGAAAATGCCCACATTTGTGGTACCACCACCCCCACAAATATACTATGCACCACCAGTGCAACAAGTTTAAGACCCCTCCCCCGCTCCACCCACTCTGTTGGGACAAGTGTTCGCACAACAAAACCGTCCCAACCAGCCTGCCCCCAACAATCAACAAGGGCAAGCTAGAAACAACCGGCCCCGCAACCAAGGTAATAACCAACTGCAGGGAGGTGGTCGGCAACCAAACCCTCCCAATAATGCCGTGGCTAACCGACTATCCCAGAACCACCTACGACAAAATCCACCTAGACGCAACGCACCATTGTGCACAAACCAACCTTGTACACTCTATGATGTTTATGGGCGTTACACATTTGAGTGTCCCCTCATGGCTCGTGCTAAGCAAGCCATTCAAAATGAGGCCCAACAGGCCGCCAATGCCCCCACTCAAGCCCAACCCAACCAAGCACCACAAGGACCTCCTCCCATGGTGCTTCAAAACCCACTACTAGTCCAAGGATTGGTAGAAACCGCTCCCCTTCCCCAGGCTAGTCCCAACGCTTCGGGGGCACCGCCCACGGCCGAAACAGGTGTTCACCACCCGATGACCATGACCAATGAAGAGGTCAACTTACAGACTAGACAAAATCAGTATGGTACCACCACCAAGCCTGTCAACTCATAAGCAGCATCCACATCTAAGACAACCAACCTACCTCTTACCCCCATTCCCGTGCCCCCCCATATGCAGAATCGTCAATAATGCCACAGCTAGAGCTGCATTCAACTATAGCATTGTGGATGATTTGGCCCAAATGCCAACCGCCATGTCTACTCTTGAGGTACTTAAAACATGGCCAACGCAGCGAAAATCCCTACTAGCCGCTCTAGGGGTAGTAGACCCCTCCAACTCTAAGTTAAACACATTTGACATAGAGAATGGAGAGCCACGCATGCCCTCCACTATCGCCTTCCAAATCCTGGTGTCCATCCAAAACTTGGTCGTGCACCGATGCATAGTGGATGAGGGGGCATCCACATGCGTCATGTCTACCTTGGTTTGGTAGAAGCTTGGATCACCAATTCTGCAACCATCCTCCATGACTCTGCGGGCTTATGATGGACACCCCACTAAAGCCCAAGGAATCCTCCCTCATGTCCCCATCACGTTAGCTAAGAAGATAGTCATGATCGACATCGAGGTCATCAACACTCAATTGGATTACAACCTCCTCCTTGGGAGGAGTTACATGTACGCCATGCGAGCTGTTGTGTCAACTGTATTCTGACTCATGATGTTCCCCCACGAAAGGAAGATTGTGACGGTTGAATAGCTCACCTACCATGATTCGCAAGGGTTAACAACACCTGCCAATGTTATCCCTACCATCACCACCATTGAGCCGCAAGGGGCGACTGCACACGCTAACATCATCCCTGCAACAAACACTGTGGTTGAAAAAACACCAGCCTCCCCACCGTTGAATGTGGGCCCTGGGTTGTTTACCGATCCCACCATGATGGCTCCTTTCCTGTTGGTGTCACCACCACTGACACAAAAGCAAACTGCAGACTTGTGCATGGTCTCATCAAGCACCGCTGGACCCAAGAAGCAACCACAGCCGCAGCCCCAACCACAACCACAACATTCTCCATAGCCGCAACGCCAACAACAGCCACAACATCACCCACAGCAGCAGTATTACGCGTAGCCACAGCCACAACCTCAGTTACCAGGGAAATAGTGGGGTTCATTCCCAATCAACATGATCCTTTTCGTTTTTATTTTCCTTTTCCTTTTCCTCTTCCCACCATCCGGGATCATGGTTAATTTTGTCTTGGTAGCCCGCAATTTACAGGATTTCACACTGGCAAATCCTGTGTGGTACCTTGAACCACCTACCCTACCTCCAGGTCCATCAAAGATTCCTCCTGTCTCCAGGCATGCCCCTCTTCCTCCAACAGAGACTGGGGACAAGGCCATCAAAACCACAACCAATACCATTTACATGGTCTCTAGCACCAGTTGCCCTTTCGTCTCATCGCTTGTGGAAGATCCACCTATTCTATCATGACACCACTTATGCGATGACAGAGAGATCTGTAAGACCACCTCCGATTTTACCCCATTCCCTTTAAACCATAGCGTGGAATTAGTTCTTCCCAGAAAAGACCAGATTCCATCACCTTGCCTTGCCAATGACCTTTGTCTCGGCAAGGGGGAATACCTTTTCATTGACTCTGATGGACAACTCTTGGAGAACCCCCACAATGGGCTCTACCTCAAGAGATTTTACGCTTAACATCACCAATGAGTCACTTCATTTTCTTTTCTTGTTTTTCAATGTTTTTTATCACAAGTTAGGGTAGCACCATTAGCTGCTAAATCTAAAGTCACCCAGAATTGGTTCAAGACACCTCTCACATCTCTGGGCTCAAATTTCCATTTCTGAGACCATCCTCTCATGTCTAATAAGTCAATTTCGGGACCATTTCCCACAAGTCACCTCAATTCATGAGCCATGACATGATGATGCAAGTGTCTACGGACCAATACTCGTATCACAATTCCTGGTCATAGTTCATGCGAACGATTGGGCCGCCGCCCGTTAAGGATTGTACTATATTTTTATTTTTGCATTTATTTTTGTCTTTTTCACGGCACCTTCCGTGGACATCTGGACCATCGTCCACAAACACCTTTATTTTTCTTCCATGTATTTGGCATAGAAGCATCCTCAGGCTGCCACCCGTCAAGGACTATAATTTTAGCTTTTATTTTATTTTTAAACACATAGATTGTCTTTTCTTTTTACCGCACCTTACGCAGACCTCTGGACCACTGTCCACAAAATTATTTCTTTTCTTGCATGTATTTGGCATATATATGCCTTCGAACTTGTACTTAAATCGCATGTAGTCAATTCTGTCCACCGCAACACACACACACACACTCTCATGACCTCTGTTTGAGAGCCACCTTGGTTTGTGTGCCTCTACCGCACTGTCTCGCAGGTGTTTGTCGTGATCTATCCCAAGCATGCATTGGTATGTTTGAGAGCCTTTTGCTTCGTCCATGCTGTGTGGATGACCTTTGGACCTCTTTACACCATCCTGACATGGGGCACCGCATGTGCCACCATTGGTTGACCACATTGGAGTTTCATTTAAGCTCTTTTTCTGAATCCTTAAAACAATGAAAAGATCGTTGAGCACAGCTGCTTCCTTTCCTGCTTGCTAAAGTATAGGAAAGGGCATTTACATCGTCTCGTTTACCTCCTTTTGTGGACCATGTAGACAATTTCATGAAAAGGACCTCCTTGGCACACTCAAGCCAAGACCGTTCCCCTCTGCATACTTTTGTGCTTTCTCAAGCAGAGGGGCCACACTTTACGAAAAAGCTCACCAACAGTTGTCGTTAAGCTCTTTTCTAGCCGTCTCAAAAAGAAAATATTGCCAAGCAAACTTGGTTTCATTCATGCTCGTAAAAGTATCTGAATGACCGTCCAGTCAGTATAGGTTTAACCTTTTTCGTCCTGATTGAACTACCAATGGTAAAGAAGTCTCTCATCCCCTCCAGGATGGGTGAGCTCTCCTATGTATACTTTTATCCTTTTTCGGGCATAGGAGACTACCAACGAAAAA
>LPNX010660681.1:107294-143242 GCA_001517045.1 Pseudotsuga menziesii
GCCAGATGAAATTGCAAGAAAAAAACAGTTTTCTTATACTTTAATACTACAGCATATTGGTATTATAACTTCTGTCCTTCTCTGCCTCTCTGCCTCTCGGATGGGACATGCGCAAACTAATCGTTGGACTCTTCATGAGATAATAGTTGGTGAACCAATTACTGAGCCCCTAGTGAGACTTGTTGATATGGCCTTGTGTTTGCTTTAATAGAGTGTATTTCCAAAGTTCTAAGAGGTATTAAATTTAATCTCCACAGGTTAGACATAAACCCATGTGAAGATACATGTCTGAGCTTTAAACATCAACAATACATGGCATTATGAATGGTTTTTAATAATGAACAGTAATTAAAGTCTGTGTAGAGCCTGTGGTTCCTAGTGGTTATGGTTTATTAAAATAATATGCATAGTATAGGCCAAAGGACTTCAGTCTTGGACTTAAAATAGAATACTTTTGAACAGATGTCCGATTAGGTAAGAGCCTGCTTTTATATTGCTGTGGTATTAAAATTCTGAGTATCCTTTCTTTAGAACAGAATACTGACTAGTATTTTTTTTTTGAAGAGACTGAATTGTTTTTAATAGAATCTGATTGTAAGCCTAGATTGTATGTCTGGGATCTATGATATGGCAGGAAGGACATGCAGGTTAAAGCTTTAGGTTTGGCATGAAAATCTCTTGAAAAGCTAAAACATACATCTGCAAAAAGTACACTTCTTATAGATTATAAAAGGTTAGTGTTTTTCTAGAAACATTAACAAGGCAATAAACAACAGCAAGAAAGCACATGAGTTAATTGTGATCCTTCCACACAGAACATGTCTATCTTACAAATTAGTAAATTACTAATGTTACCAAAACTCAGTTCAGGAAAAAAAACAAGCTAGGCAAAAAACTCAGCAAGATTGGAGAGTAAGAGTTTGTCTCTGTCTGAACCAAATAGCAGCAAAAGCAAAGCTAATTTTTCAGAGAAGAATGGCAATAATTTTTTTGTTCCGGTTATATAAACTTATAAATGGCCCCACCAGGTTTTAGCCAGCTTGTGAGTCAAACTTGATGAATACTTGCAGGTCAAAATTTAACCCATGAGTACTTGTGAATGAAACTTACTGCCAGCAAGTTCAACTCGCCAACAAGTCAATTTGGCTCACATCTGCTATGCCAGGATGAGTTTGACTTGGGAGTACTTGTGCAAATTTTGTAACAATAAAATTACTGAAACAAATGTGCTCTATCGAGTGAGTTAATGTTTATTTACAATGAAGGCCAGAAAACAATCAAATAGATATCAAGTCATTGCTTCCAAAAAAGTAAGAAATCAGAAGCAACCTCTTCTAGTCGTGACTGAGTAACTGACAGCTGCTCAGAATACAGGGATGCATATCCCAATGCAACTAAGATAGTTTGCTCCTTCAATCCTGTACACATCTTTGCTTGCCTCAAAGGTACAATAAAAACTAAGTCAAAACAAGCAAAGACTTGTAGAAAGTTAAAAAGTAACATTGTTGTTGATAGTCACCTGAAGAAGACGAACTAGGTACTGGGGTTCACTGTCTGTTGTTGCAACAAGAAGAGCCTTTATGCGTGCCTTCTTCTTGTCTTGACTTTCCTTCCCAGATTCCTATTCAGAAATCATGGTAATGATTAGCAGTAAGCATATATAACATTTTTTAAAGCATGTGACATTGATCTCAAAATAAGTGTTGATATCTAGACTTGTCTACATAATGATAAGCAGTTTGTGGGCCTTCAATAATCAAAGAGTATCCAAAAATTCTACATGTCACCACTTTGTTAATGAATATAAGTTGTCAGACACATGATTGTTGAATGCAAACATCGCAAGTACCAAAATCATGTGAGAAATAAAACCTAAACACAATTAGCTGTAGACAAAAGTGTTAGTAGCTGCAGCCACCAGAAAAATAGTCTTTAAAATTTAAACTGAACCAGTTAATGGTATACATATTGCAAGTGAGACTCTTCCATAAAAGGTTTTCAGCTTTTCATATGCCTTGAGATTATTCAGCATACGAATATCCAGTATCTCACAGTTGCCATAGCATAAAGTTAATGGACTGAATCACTGATTACTAGGTAATCTCACTTAGCAACTTCTAAAGTAACATCCAAACATCCACCTTGGGGCTCTTTAATATCTATCCATGCTAAATACTAACCAGGATTCTGATCATACTTGTTCTTTATCTTAGACAGCTATATTTTCCTCCTAAAACATCCAACATGTACAAGCCAGTTTGTGGGCATCAAATTTATTGTGATGGAGGCTATGGGTACATAGGCTGGCATAGACAGACTCCAGAGCATGTTATTTCTCAAGACAGTATGTTACGTTTGATTAATATTTTTGGGTATAGCAACATATCTAAAGACTTATGTGTTGAGGGGCAATAACTTGATCAGTGAGGAGATAGGTGTTTCACTCTTCCCATCCAGATTCAAATCTTGGATGGGACATGCGCAAACTAATCGTTGGACTCTTCATGAGATAACAGTTGGTGAACCAATTGCTAAGCCCCTAGTGAGCCTTGTTGATGATAGCATATAATTGATTTAGTTATTTCCATTATACATATTACAAACCTCTAGCTTTGGTTTCCATGTTATATACAGGCACTAATAGTGGCAGCAATCCCAAGTATTGCAGGGTGGCTTGCCATTGCTTTTACAAAGGCAAGTTGTGCTATTCCAGATGAATGTTTGTGTGAAAACTCTTCTGATTTAGACATGATGAACGTCAAATTCTGCATCGTGTATTTAATTTGCAAATTTGGTCTTTATAATGGTCAGGTATGAAAACAAAAAATCTTATCTAACATATTTTCATGCTGGGAGCAGGCTAAAATAGGCAAGGAATCAGGTTTTGAAGCTTCATTACGGGCTCTCCATGTCCCTGATGCTGATATTTCAGTTGAAGAAGCTGAAATTAAGGTACAGAGCCTTTGGTTTTTTGCATGACATCCTTTGGTTTATTTCTTCTTGTAATCTGACTGTGTGTTAATGCTCATTTGCAAAATCTATTTTACTTATTCTATTCTTGTTGCCATTTGTTTCCTCTGTTCAACAAATTTTCTGGATTTCTTGTGCACTTGGTTAATATTACAGTGGAAGAAATGATACCCTTGTGCTTCTATGCAATCCTGCAATTCTAGCAAAGCCTTTTTTGGTTGATGACATTTGGCTTGTCATTTTATGTCCATATTAATTAATAAGTTTAGCACTGCATGAATTTTGCTTCACAATAGGGGATTGGAAAATAGTCTATATAAAGAGGATATGCTTGCAACTAACACAAAGGTCTTGCTGTATGACAGAGTGCAGTGGAGGAAAATAATCAGCAAAGCAAAATCAAAATCTCTGACCTTATTGAGCGAAGATATGCACTCCCTCTGACTGTAAGTTTTGGGGACAGATAAGATATGGATATGATATGGATATGAATGGGGACAGATAAGATATGGATATGCAAATCCAAGGGTATTGTGTGGTTTCTACCCCCCCCAACATAGTATCCAGTAACTAGGGCTGTAATCAATACAGAGGCAAATAAACAATTTTCTTTCTAGATTGATGTGATGCCACAATATTTTTTCCATGTTGAATTATGAGTGTTGAATGATATAGTGAGCCAATTGATAGTGCACATATAACCTTCTTGCTGACACACAGTTAACATAGTTGAGTACCTAGTGGTCTCTCTTAGGGAGATTGTTTCCTAATGGTGTAATAGCCAGCTTTTGACTGTGTCTATGTTGAGGGTTGCCTTCTCAAATTGGATGTGGGCTATAACTTATTTTCCTTGTTATGTTACTTTAAGTCACAACTACCACATTTTATATATCTCAAGCAACTACGGGTGAACCCTACCATATATATAGTTTGTTTAGTTTGTGCAAAATAGAATTAAATTCAGTGCTTATATCTCTCTATATATTTTATTTCCTCGTATAAAACGGTGATCATCACAAAGGCACTAATTGATTCTTGTGTTAATTTTGTTTGCATTATGGTGATCTGTAGGTTGTGGAGGAAAGCCAGGATTGTATTCCATTATTGTTGCTCACAGTAGATCGCCCTCCAGAACTACACAATACAGTAGCAAATCAGACAATAAATCAGGTTTGACATGGGTGTTTGTCATCTTGAACAGATAGTGTTACGGCTACAATCTATAGATATCATTATGTATTGACGTGTCGTTACTTGAGAAGCTTATTTTAATTTCACTGTGGTCTGGAAAGAGTGTCAAGGGACCCAATTAATGAGAACTTTAGTAAACTGAAATATGTCGACAGGAACAGATCTGAGAACCTATTTCTGTATTGGGAAAAGGGTTCATAGACTTAACGAGATTGTTGCAAAAAATCATGCTACAGGTTTTCATATTTTGTTTTGTCAATCCCATTGTGATAAGATTTAAGGGTTCTGTTTGGGCATTTTTTTACTTGAAGTTTTCTATTTGACAAGTACCAGAGGTTAATATGATGCTCTTGTATCTTTGTGCTTCATTTTTCTTACAAGTAACAGATAGGTCTTGTATTAAAAAGAGGCAGTGGAAAAAGGTAAATAGCTAGGACAAAATACAGATAATAGGCCAAAGCCTTAAGTTCAAAATACAAAATTGATCCAGGTTCTACTGATTTGCTGGGTTAAAAGTTTCATATTGTGTAGTAAGTGATTATTCCCCTTGATCTACCCTAGTTTTAACCCTATTTGTATCTCATTTCTAATCTAAATAAGAGTTAAAGTATTCTGCTGTAATAAATCTTGATTGCTGGTTGGAAAATATATATTGTAGCAAGGAACAAGACTATGTTGACTATTTTCCCATCTGAGTTCCCTCACTCCAACTATTGTAAATAGTAGTCTCCTGAAACATCTCATATGTCACAGAAAATTGTCTCAAATGACTCATATGGCAATAAGGAGCATGGACATATCATCACGTACTGCATGCAACCTTTGGAAGCATGAGTTGGAAACCTCCTAAAAATAGCACATGCTTGTGCTATCGCACTCGCAAATGAGGGGGGTATACTAATTATGTAAGGATTATGACCTAATTCCACATGGAATTGGTCTTATGGCATTTGTATTTTTTTTTTAAAACAGTTATAGCTGTGGATATAGCGACGGCAATTTTTTAAAAAATTTCACAGCCGTGGATACAGCGACGGCTCGGCGTGGATACAGTGACGGAAAGGCGTGGATACAGAGACGACCAGGAGTGGATATAGCGATGGCCAAGTGTGGATATAGCGACGGCGTAGACATCTAACGGAATATAGAACATTGCCGCTCTTGCGACGCAAATTAGGGGTTGTCTCTATTGCGACGAAATTGTTTCCACGGGAAAAAAAAACACTTAAACGTGGCAATATCCACGCTTTTCCGTGGATATTACCATGTTTTTCCGTGGCAAAATTGATCACTTGTACTAGTGAACCCTACGAAGAAATTATGTTTCTTCATCCCAATTTTGGCATTGTGCGTAGAGTTGTAGGTACATTGTAGATTTGGGTTGTTCCTTCCTTAGGTTCAGGGGTAGCCTGGAAATTTTCTCTGTCGCTATAGGATATCTTAGTCCCTTGTGGTCCCATTTCACAGTTCTCTATTCCAATCACAGTAGGACTCTCTTCCTTAGTCCTCCACCTCAATTCCCAATGGAACCTTACACCACTTCGCAGGCAACCACACTCCTCCTAGGATTCCCTCACATTCTTGTCATGATTCAAATCCATATACCCTGCATCATTTTTTCAACCCTGCATCTTCGCAATACCCACAACCTACGCACTGTAGATCTTTACTCATTGAAATTTATATTCAATATCCCTTTTTCACAGATGAGCAAATTGATCCACAGTTCTAACGACAATAGATATCTCCCTTGGGGTCCATTAAAAAGTTCCATTTCTGTGTCACTGTAGGATTTAATTATATTGAAAAGGAATTTAGTAATGCATCCTTCCAAAATGATGTCTATCCACACAAAAACATCCCTTGAATATTTGTTGTTGACCCTACGCAGCTGGTGGATAAGTTATGGAGTCTAGTGTTCAGGCTCACCTCCCTGGAAATTATAATTTTGAAAAGTGACTTGCACCAACCACTCACACAGTAGTATATGGAATTCATAGAAAAACACTTCATGGATATCATAATAGATGTACTTATCCAACCATTCCTTTGTCGACCATCTCGAGTTTTGTTTCTCTTCTTCGAAAAACTCTTGGGTCTTCTTATAAAACCAATCCTAGATTTATGGTTTCTTCAGATGCCACAACATGTCATCTTATTTTTTGCACTATGGTTGCAATAATGGAACCATTTGTTGACACAGTTATGTCGACAGGGGTTAACTTCACATTGTTGACCACAAATCTCGAAACAGACTCCCTAAACATCATCCCAGAAAGATTTTACTCTTTCTAGCAACACCCATAAGGTTTTATTTTTCCCAAAACGTATCCTATTTGAAAAATGACCAGAATATTCCATGAATCTTTTGTTAAACACATCTTTTAAAAGATGTTTTGTTACTAAAAGGCCCACACCGAACAAAAGGTAAGGAATTAGGAAAAACTAAAAACAAAAAATTTGTAGAGAATTTCAAGACATTTCCAATGGTCAAAAGTCCACCTAGTTCCGAGTTACGAGAAAAACATTATGCTCAAAATACAAAACATGGCATAAATATTTTCACTTTTTGTTAAATAAGATACATTGTAGAAGAGGGTAGAATGTTATGACCCGGAGAGCGGGTGCAGTATAACCCGAGATGTTTGAGGGAGGGCTGCATGAAGCACATTTTTGTAGTGGGAATAAGACATGTGTCATTCCATACCCATTCACAACATAAACTAAAGATCTAGATCCAAATAAAGATATCATGTTACCATTCTATTAAGCTTATTTACACTAACATGTATTTAACGTATAATAAACTATTGCGGTATATTATTCATACTGAAATAAGAGATAACGACAGAGACATAACACAATAATATTTATTAACTTATCTCATGCATCACATAACTAAAGAGATTCAAACCAGATGAACCCGAAAAGAGGCTACAAGATCAAATCTGTGTTGAAACATCATAGCATTATCCATAGATGTGAAACATTACAATGCCAAAGATTAACAGATACTACTAAACTTGTTCCTTGTTAATCCTACCCAAAGGCTTACAATTCTATTTATATTTATAGGCTCACTTGGCCATTACAAAATGGTCCAATTGACCCATGGCTAACAAAATTTGACCAAAATTCCTTGTCCGTCAGCTTCTTTCCCCTTCACAGTTGGTCCTTTGTTCATGTCGAAGACCTTTATTTCACTGGAGACACCACACTTTGTACACTCTAAACCCGTGCCAACACACGACCCATGAATAAATATGTAACTAGATATCCAATTTGGAGGACAAAGTTAAGGAATTGAATGATATGGCAATTTGTAAACACACAAAATGATATAGAAAGTGAAAAATTTATAAAAAGATGGACAATAAGGAGGATTTCGAAAAGATGGCTAGTAAAAAGGATCTCATTGTTATGAAGGGGGTAATTTTGAATGAAATGAGACATATATTCCCTCATAATTCAACTCCTAAAGAAGAAGATGAGGAGAACAAGAGGGACTTGGAGAATAACAGGTTTGGATCCCTCCCATTTGATCATTCACCACATCATGATGGGTTCAACTCAAGACCGGGGAATTAAATTATTTTCAATATTGATATAATAAAGTTTGATGGGAATGGTCTAATAACATGGATATTCCAGATGGAGATATTCTTTGATCTACACTAAGTGCCAACGTTAGAAAATGTAACTAATATATCCTTGTATTTAAAAGCTAATCAATTTGAATGGTGCCATTTCTTTTGTGACCATAAAAATGATTATATTATCTATTGGTTTATATTTATGGATGAAATGATAAAATATTATAGGGATATTAAGAGCAACACTTTCTTTCATTGATTAAAAAATCTCTAGCAAAAATGCCCAATTATAGAGGACATTAAAAAATTTCAAAAGTTGAGTCTTAGAGTGGAGAAGATTGCATAGGATATTTGTTGGATCTCTTTATGAGTACTTTAAAGGATAGAATTCAACATGAGGTAAAACTCTTTGAACCTAAATAATTGGAATGCTTTTAATTTGGCAAGGAAATTTGAAAGTAAAAATATGGATACTAGAAGGGATGCTATTAACACCTATAGAGAGGGAAATGTTTCCTCCCCCAAACTAAATCAACTTAAAAAGTTGACACCTCAACAAGTTGAGTAAATAATAGCAAAGAAACTCTGATTCATTTTTTGGCAATAACCAGAATAAGCGGAATAATTGTAGTGAGAAGAAATTATTCTACATAGATTGTGAAGAGGAAGAAGATCTAGAACCAAAATAGTCTCAAGAAATAGATCCAAAAGATACTAATCCAACTATATCTTAGCATGCATTTTCTGGTATTATGACTCACAACATATCAAGATAGAAGTATATATAAAAATGTGAAGGTAAAGATGTTGATTGATTCTATTAATACCCATAACTTCGTTACTTGCAAATTATCCAAATTTCTCAATTGATATATATATATATATGTCACACACACACACACACATATATATACATATAGATATGTCTAACACTATAATTTCAAGAATAAATTATTAAGCAAAGTTCCATAGTAGTAAGATTACTATGGGAAAGTATTTATTGGGTAGTCCAATGATTGCAATCCAAATGGGTGGTGTTGATGTTTTACCAGGGGTTCGGTGACTACAATCATTGGGAACAATGAGTCTTAATTTCTAGGAACTCTTCATGAGATTCTCTTTAGAAGGAAATGAAATTAACTCATAGGTATTCTAGGGAAACACTGCAAAGTGATACTCTATACAATCATGATAAAATTTCTAAAAAACAGACACCATTGTGTAACTGCATAATTGTTCTCACTAGATGTTGAAGAGTTTATACCCTCTATTCTAGTTAATCTCCAAGAAGTTATTGGCAATCATTACAAGGTAGTTGGAGAGATTCATGAATGTTTTCCACTTACTCGAGATCATGACCCTGTTATTCACTTGCAACCAGGAAGTGTACCACCTAACATCAAGACTTGCAGGTACCCATATGTACAAAAGAGTGATATTCAGATTATGGTTCAAGAAAGGTTAGATGTAGGAATCATTCAACTTAGCCAAATTGCTTTGTTTGCACCATGGCGATGGTTCGCAAAAAATGAAGGTACATGCACTACAACAAAACCTTGTCATTAATGTCCCTTTTAGATTCCTTTATTACTTACCTTTATGGAAGGAAACATTATTTCATGTGATGGTGCTAAATTCAACGTTATTTCCAACTTCAGGTTTATTTCCATATTTAACGACAAGTTAAGTGCTAAATTTTGTGCCATATTTCTTGAGTGACTAAATAAAAGTGAGGGAAAATTATAAAAAATAAATCTAGCAATATAAAAGGTTTAAGATAATCAACTTGTCTCAATCCTCATGAGTTGGAGGGAATTTGAATTATTTTAATTAAAATCTCTAATTTTCCCTCATAAAAGCCCCGCAAAACCTACTGTTTTATTTTTTTCTCATTTCTCCTCTTTCTCTCTTCTTTTCTCCACCATTATCATTTCTCCATTAAGGTTCCCTATCTTACGGTTTCATCTTCATAGAGGATAGGGTTTTGGTTTCATGGAGAACCTCTATAAGAAGGATAATGGATCATCCTTCTCTTTTCCTCCTTCCATCCTCTTTGTTTCCTTTATTGATTTACTAATGTTTATTTTTGTTTTTTATTGCATGTGTGGAGGAGAAGGATTCATTAAAGAACCTCCATAATGAAGGTAATTACTTCTCCTTTCCCTTCTCCTCCTTCCTTCCTATTTTTATTTTTATATTTATTTATTTATTTTCTAATGTTTATTATTATTTTATTGTTGCAAGTTTATGGTTTTATGGTTGTCCCTTACCTTCTCATTTTCCTTTCCTCGTTTTCTTTGTTGCCATTCTTTACTGAGTTCCTAGTGTTTATTTTTTTCGTTGCTATAGGTTTAATGGAGAATTAAGAAAAAAATGAGATTTTGGGGGTTTTCTTTAATGTATAGATCTAGTTCATGTGTATGGATTGTCGAATACCCTTGCATTAACTTAGGGAGATCCATGTTCAAATCCTTGCACCCATATATCTCTTATTACTTTACTGATTGTATTCACTTGTTTGCATGCATAGGTTAGGTTATTTCAATTCAGACTTGCACCTTTAAAGGTGTATTTTTGTGGGGACATAGCTTAAGTAGATGTATGCCATTATGAAGTTTCCTCAAAGCTTAAAGAATTATATTTTTAAACCCTTCCTCAAAAAATTTGTGTTAATGTTTTTCTATGATATACTATCCTTTATAAAATCTTGGGAAGAACTTGTACAACATGTTGACATGGTCTTAAAAGTATTGGAAGAGAACCAAACATACACCAATCCTACTAAGTGTGCCTTTGGGGTTCAATACGTGGACTTGTTGCAGCTGCAACTATTTTCCCAAATTTTTGAAATTTTGGACCCTCCTCTTAATTTTTATCTCGCCTAAAGCTGTTTGGATCCATAAACTCTATTTTTATTTTCCCTCGGCTACAAGTTTGGATTGTTTTGAGGTCAACTGTTTTCATGCTTTTTGGAAAATTGCTTATGCCTGAAACTGCTTTGGGTTGTGATTTTGAAGTTGTTGTCCTTTGATATGTGATTTCGTCCTTTGATATCAGAAGTCTATTTCTCGTTTTTGCCGCTGTTTCGGAGGTGAAACAAGCTTTTTCGTCGCTGCCCGGCCGAAAGTCTCTTGGAACTTAACATTTTAGTTTGGTTGTTCGGAGGCCATTTAAACAACGCATCGGAGCCATATTTCCCTACGGAGCCTCTATTGCAGAAGCTGAACGATGATGTTCTAACAGATAGCTTTGACTTTTTCAATGCCGTGATGTTATTATTTTGACTTGCTGTGGGCTGTCAGAGGTTGGTTGAAGTTTGAGTTGGTGTTTTGATCTCTATGACACCACTGTTTGGAGATGAAACCAATTTTTTAGACCACTGCACAACCTTAATATTTTCCGAACTCTTAACTTTTTCATGATGTTTCTGTACCATATCGGAAAGTTTTATGACTGTAAGTCGGAAGCCATAGTCTGATTGCTTTCCGCTATTGAGGCTCCTGCAGCGAACTAAATGTCCTCCACATAACTGCTCCATTCATCAATATGTTTTATTTTCCTCAGAGCCCGTAGTCTTTCCGTCTTCCACCATTGCGGATGTGTATCGCACTAACCACCTGACGTTTATGTCGTTCTGTTCGCCGACAAGGAGTTTTTCCACCTGATGCTTTAGTATTTAGTATTTCCGATGCCGATGGAATTAATGGTCTCATGAAACTCGTTGTCCATCTGAAGACCTATGTTGCGGCTATTAATTAAATTATCCTGCCGATGCTATAGTGATTTTCCCATCGGTGATGTTTTTTTTCCGGCCTGTTCTGTGTGTGTTCTTACCCTATATAATGGGTTTGGAGTTTTCACTTTCCTATCATTTTAAGGTTTTCGTGACAAGAACGCAGTATAGGGCCTCATTTTGTTGATCAGTTTTATTGTTAATATGGTTTCCGCGGTCCAAATTAATGATGAATTTTGTTTTAACTACAAACGAACTTAGAAGATTCTTCACATTACTGCTGCAAAGACGACATAGCTGAAGGACAAATCATGAAGGAAGTTGGTTGAAAAGTGATGGGAAGAAATGTTCTAAGATCAATGGGATCTTTAAAAGGACAAATAAAAGACAAAGCAAAATCAGTAGCAACAGAGGCCCAGGCCTAGAAAGGTTCATCAGTTACCGAGATGGTCCCGTTTTATGAAGTACTCATAAGTCTTAATCCAGAGTGTAATGCACTATATGAATCATGAGCACTCACAAGAGGACAAATTTGTGAGAATAAAAGGTTGGGGGAGCCCAAAGGTCAGAGGGTTGGGGGTGTAACGCACTATATGAATCATGAGCACTCACAAGAGGACAAATTTGTGAGAATAAAAGGTTAGGGGAGCCCAAAGGTCAGAGGGTTGGCGAAGCCCAAGGGGTTTTTGTTGTTTTGTTTAAATAGAGGAAAGTTAGAGGGAATTGGGGCTTTTTCCCTGGAAAAACTTATGAACCACTTGTTGTAAGAGGAACTACTTCGTTTTACAATAAAAAATTACAAATTTTGCATGTTGAAGAAGGTGTTGTGTGGAATGTTCGAATGTGACTAAATGAATAATATTGAAGGGGAACTATTTCGTTTTCAACTATGTTTCATTAACTGTGAGAGCGTTATAACTTTCTGAACCTATGTTCTTATTTGAATGGTCTCTGGTTTATTCTGCGATAATTTCCACTATGATTAATTGAGGTTTTAACAATTGATGAGCAATCTTGTCATGTATATCTTTATTCATGTTTATGTGTTTTGATTCTAAGAACAGCTATTTGTGATTTTTCTTAACATGTGAACAATACTCATGAATTAATATCTTGTTCCCTAGGGACAACTTAGTTAGTGTTTTTTTTTAGTTGTGTGTGATTTAGATGTGAGAGAGTCTAAGACGAGAGGTAAGAACCTACGCATCACATTGTGACCAATCCTTGCATTCTTTATCAATATGCATCTTAGATAGGCACTTTCATATCATACTTAAAGCCAAAAATACAAAAATATATACGGTGGACCGAGCTGCAACCGGTAAAACCTTTTATTTTTGTTACTTGACCTATGGTAGTCGGACCGCAAACCGGACGAATTCCCTACACCAAACAGACACGGGCTAGTTGGGAACGTTGACTGGGGAGAATCCCTTGCTATTGTTGCCTACAAATTTCTAGGCCTCAACAGTTTCTGTCACTAGAAGGAGGGCCGCCAGTGCATGGCTGGCCGAGGAAACCCATTTTCTCAAGATTATTTCACCGGTGACAGTTCAGAAAGCAGTTTGTTTCCCAATCCAATTCCTGAAGAGAAGGGTAAAGAGCATTTGTATTCTGTGGATAACGAAGTTGTTAATGATATGAGAAGACACACTAGGGAATATGTGAAGAATATTGGAGGATTACCCATTATCCCTGATTTACCCTGAAGAGAGCACAAGAAGAAAGACCGTCCCATCTTGGAAGATTCAGTGTTGGTTGGATATTTGGAAGAGTTAGTAGAAGTAGCATTATAGGAGGTTGTTCAGCCTTTGAATCAAGTAGGCCCAAACACACCTTACTCCCCTCCTGTGCGGACTCCTATTCCTTCACCTCCTCACTCTCCACCCAGACTCATGGCAGGTGTAAATGCAAACCAACCACCTAACCCACCAAATCCACCACCGACTTGGAAAGCTAGATTACCCTTGAACCTAACACCTCCGTTGCATGACTTACCTCAAGATTTTGAAAAGATCCTGCCCAAGTTTGATCCAAATGAGAAGATGTTAGTAGATGACCATTTGCAAAGTTTCTATTTGGCAATAGAAGGATTAAGGGCTGGGGAACATGAGGATGTAGTTTGTAGAATTTTCCCACACACCCTTAAAGGAGCAGCAGCATCGTGGTACTTTGGTTTTCCTGCAAACTCTATCCAAAATTGGGATACCTTTGAAAGGATTTTTAGAAGTAAGTATGCAACCCAAAAAAATCATGCAGCTCTCATGAAAGGACTGTGTGCCTTTAAGAAAGAAAAAAAAGAGAAGGTGCATAGTTTTACCCAAAGATTCGCAGCCTATCTTAACAATTTTTCTGAAGCTGACAAACCCTCGGATAAAGTTCTGATTGAGTATTATACCTCAGCTCTAGGACCCGAGTTGGCCATCTTTGCCAAATTGAAAGCCAAACCTATGCTATCAGAGACTTATGAAGAAGTGGAGAGAGTAGAGGATGAAAAAGAAAGCATCGAAGATTATCCTGAACGGTCAGGAGAAAAAAATGTTGGGAGGAAAGCTTTGTTATTTACTAAGCCTAAAGAGGAGCAATCACTAGATTTTTAAGGAATGGCAAAGATGATGGAGAAGCTCTCTAACAGAATCATAGACTTGGAAAAGGAAAAGGAATCCCAAAAGTTCTATAAGCCTTATTACAAGAAAAGGGAATATAACAATCAATCCCAACCTCCTCCGCACAGCCTTGCATCTATGAACATAACAGAGGTAGGAATGGATAACTTTTGCACTTTCCACCAACAACCTCATTCTGAAAAGAATTGTCCTCAATGGATAAATTCAATGACATTGGTTATGAATCAGCTGTTGGATTCCAAATTAACTGAAGATAACGATGAAGAAGGGAAAGACAACAATAAAACAATAGAAAAACATGAAGATGAGGCCATGGTTTTAAGGGACTGTGTATCGTTGTTTGATGCCGAGGAAGAAAAGGATCTGAGACACGAGGACATCTTGGAAATAAATGTAACAACGAGAAGCTGGGGGTTGATTAAAGAAAACAGTCTTATGCTCCTGAAGATCAAGAGACTTCAAAAGAATGTTAAGAAATTTCAAAACAACTCCTCAACTAATAAAATTCTGGAATTTACCATCACCAATCAAAATCCTAGACAGATCAACATGCCTACTGAACCCAATGAAGAAAAGATAAATAATGTTAAACCGAATCTCACAGGACATAAGATGGATTATGACATTGTGGAGGATATCAAAAAGGTAAGGGCTAACAAACCATTATTTGAAATGCGCAATGTACCGCATCAAAAAGAAAAGTTATTGAAATCACTTAAAGCATCAGAGGAGAGACTACCCACTGACAATCAGCCCCAAGAAGAAGAAATTGGTGAAGCAAGTATGGGAGGTAAGCCTAAATGCAAGACTCCACCTTTTCTCCTTACTTTTGAAATTTTCAACCACAATGTGCATAACTGTCTAGTAGACTCGGGGGCATCAGTCAATGTCATGCCGCTGTCGGTCTGCAAAAAGATAAATGGGCAACCTAAACCGTCTACCTGGAGGTTTGTCAGTTGGATAGAACAAATGTGAAGGTAATTGGGGATATGGAGGATGTTCTCGTGCGCTTATCTTCAAATGATAAGGTATGTCAATTCATTGATATTGTGGTGGCTGACATACAGAAAGCTTATGGACTTGTTTTGAGCAGAGATTGGTCGGCAAAGCTGAACGGATATTTTGCCTCGGACTGGTCACATCTGTGGCTACCATATAAAGGAATCCCAAATCAAATTAAAGTTTTGAGGGAGCCCCACATGAAACACAATGTTACTCAGTTCGAAGGTAAAAATGAACCAATGGATTCTATTTTGGGAAATTACTTTATTGAGCTAGAACCAGGAAACTATCAAGCGAAAGAGGCCATCGATACATCAGACACTCAGCCTGATCTCCTTCGGTTTTCACATGCTGATGGAATTGATTATAAAATAGTAGAATTAGCTGTAGATGTAGATGTTAATTCTCGCACGGTAGCGGTTAGCGATTTTTGGACGCTTTTCTTTGATGGTTCTAAAACTTTAGACGGGTCAGGAGCTGGCTGTGTCCTAATTGACCGTGGAAAAAACAAACATTTTATTTCATGTAGGTTATAGTTTGAATGTACCAATAACACAGCTGAATATGAAGCATTAGTTCAGGGATTAAGAAAAGCAATTGAATTAAAGGCAAAAAATCTGAAAGTGCTTGGAGATTCAGAGATAATTGTAAAACAAATTCGAAACCAAATACATTGAATTTCTCCTCATTTAAAAGCTTATCAAAGTGAAGTATGGGATTTACTTAAATGTTTTAATGCATTTAACATTGTATCGATTCCAAGAGTTAAGAATGCAGCAACTGACTTGCTGGCCACCTCAGCTGCGAGGCTTGTGCCCTCTAATAATTGGTGCTCTGTTGAATTGCTTTTTAGGCCTTCAATTCCAGATATGATTACTAATCTATGAGTGTTCAATGATGATCAGCAGATTATAGAATTCTTGACAAATGACGAGACCTTCAAAGGGGCGATTATTGATGATGAAGAACATCAATCCGAGCTAAAATTCGATAATTTTATTCCTAAAGGAGTCAGGACTTTAGAACGGATGTTTGATTTAAACGAGAAATTTAGAAGACCAGCAAATTTGAAGACTCATAGCTCATCTCTACAATTCAAGTTGATTAATTTGGGGACTGAAATGGAGCCTAAATATGTGAATTTGGGAAAATTTTGCTCCCCATGTGAAAGGAATAAGTTTATCAGTATTTTCAAACAATACAAAGATGTTTTTTCCTGGACGTATGAAAATATGAAGACATATGACACCAATATAATCCAACATGTTATCCCCATCAGGTCTAGAATCAAACCCTATCAGCAGCCTTTAAGGAAAATGCATCCAAAATTAGAACCTTTAATCCAGAATGAAGTTAAGAAACTATTGGATGCTAGAATTATCTTCAAGGTTAGACACTCGGAATGGGTTTCAAATTTGGTACAAGTAAGGAAGAAATCCGGAGAAATCAGGCTATGTGTGGATTTCAGAAACTTAAATCACGCTTCAGATAAACACAATTATCCTGTTCCACCCATGGAGCAGATATTGCAAATGGTTTCGGGTTCTGAACTATTCTCTTTATTAGATGGATTCTCAGGCTACAATCAAGTATTAGTAGCTGAAGAAGACAGACTTAAAATGACATTCAGAACCAGGTGGGGAACTTTTGCTTACAAAAGGATGCCCTTTGGACTCATAAATGCTGGAGCTACTTTCCAGAGGGCTATGGACATAGATTTCTGCGGTCTGATTGGCCGCAGTTCCATAGTATACCTCGATGACATCATGATTTTCTCAAAGAAAAGAGAGGAACACGCATTTCATCTTAAGCAGATTTTTGAACGCTACTGAAAATATGGTATCTCACTAAACCCCAAGAAGTGTGTGTTTGCTGTTATAGAAGGTAAGTTGTTGGGCCATGTGGTGTATAAGAAAGGGATCTCCATAGACCCAGAGAGAATCAAAGCTATTGAACAGATTCCTTCACCCCATAATAAAAAGGGCATGCAATCATTTATGGGGACAATAAATTTCATGCAAAGGTTTGTGCCAGATTTCGCTCAAATTGTTAAACCTTTGCAGCAAATGGTAAAGCAAAGTGTACAATTCAAGTGGACTGATGTAGAGAAGAATGCATTTAGTAAAATAAAGATAGTTGTTGCACATGCACCCTCCCTCAAAAGTCCAAATTTTGGGAAAGATTTTATTTTGTACACTTTCGCATATGATGATTCACTAGCAGTTGTGCTTACCCATAAGGAAGATGGGGGAGATGAGTTCCCCATATCATTTATGAGCACTGGTCTACAGGGGGCTGAGTTGAATTACCCAACTGTGGATAAACAGGCTTACGCAGTGTTCAAAGCGGTAAAATAGTTGAGACCTTATATACTTAAGAACCAGACAAAGGTCATAGTTCCACACCCAGCTGTGAGGTCTCTTTTCATACAAAAAGAATTAGGAGAAAGAAGAGGAAATTGGGTAACAGCTCTACAGGAGTATGACCTTTAATTCAAGCCAGCCTCCATAGTTAAAGGGCAAGGATTGTGCAAATTGATGACTAAAAGTAAAGACAATGAAGAACATGACTAGGAAGACAAAGCTGAGTTACATTTGATGGATGTATGTCCTCTTTTCACAGCCCCAGACTCCTGGTATCGAGACCTTGTGCATTACCTTTAGGCGGTATTGTTACCGAAACATTGGAATTCTAAGCAAAGAAGAGCACTACGTCTTAAATCAGCCTCATATCAGATTATTGAAGGAATATTATTCAGAAAGAATTATGATGGAGTTCTTCTTAGATGCTTAGAGAAAGAAGATGCGAAGAAGGTAATGATAGAATTACATGATGGGCTTGCTGGAGGACATTTCTCTGGAGATACCACAACACATAAAATTCTCAAAGCTAGATACTATTGGCCCACACTATTCAAAGATGCACATGCCCATGTCAGAAAGTGCGACATCTGCCAAAGGTGTGGTGGAAGAAAAGTTAAAGCAGCGGGACCATTAAATCCTGTAATGATAACGGAACCTTTTGAGCAGTGGGGGATGGACATAATCGGAGAGATAAAGCCAAATTCTTCCTTGCAACACAAATATATTTTGATGGCAACCGACTACTTCACTCGTTGGGTCGAAGCCATTCCGTTGCGTAAAGTAAATGAAGATGTGGTCATGGACTTCTTGCAAGATCATATTATGACCAGGTTTGGAGTTCCAATTTATTTAGTTTTCGATAATGCTACTTACTTTTCCTCGATTAGATTAACTGAATTTGCTCATGAGAAAGGAATTAAGTTGCATTACTCTACAAATTACTATCCACAAGGAAATGGTTTGGCTAAATCTACGAACAAGAATCTGATTAGGATTTTAAAAAAGACGGTGATAGAAAATCAGAAGAGTTGGCACTCAGCGTTACCAAATGCTCTTTGGGTTGATAGGGTCACCCCCAAGACTTCGTTAGGTGTGTCTCCATATACCCTTGTTATGGCCATTCTACCCCCCAATATCATGTTACCCTCTTCCATAATAGCTCAGGATTCCAGAGGATCAGATAATGAAATCTTACAAATAAGGATACATAATCTTTTGAAGGCAGAGGAATCTAGATCCAGGGCCAGAGAACGTTTTAAACAACAACAGGAGGTAGTAAAGAGATGGTTTGATAAACACAAATCTGGAACAAAAGAATTCGAGGTAGGAGAGTTGGTTCTCAAATGGGACCACCCCCATGATGAGAAAGGAAAACACACGAAATTTCAACAGTTATGGGTAGGCCCTTTCTAGATTGCGGCAAACCTTGGCCCCTCAACCTATAAATTGCAATATTTACAAGGGTGGGAAGAGAACTTACCAGTAAATGGTTTAGTTCTCAAACCTTATTTTTCCTGAGTTTTTGTTTTGTTCTTGTGTGTTGTACATAAATAATTTGCTTTGTTGGTTTATTTTTGATTTATTTTATTTCTGTTGGTTTTAGTTAGATTTTAGTTGACTTCAATAAAGAGGCAAACTTTTGGTTGCATGGAGAGCATCAGAATTCTTAATTAACTAAAATCCTTGATTGTAAGACTGTGTAATATTGTTTTATCTAAAAGAATTTCTTCTAGTTTAACAATTTTCCTAAATGGCTATGAACACATTGAAGTCCTACTTAATCCTTGTAAAATAACTTAGGATCAAAAGTCTGGAATACTCTTTCGAGGCTCCATCCATCTCACATGTAAAATGTCCTAGGGGGTGATAGCAAAAGACCCACGGAAAGGAAGCAGGGTAAACAGTATATTATATGTAAATGATCCCATGCCAAGAATTGAAATCCAAAAGGCAGATAAGAGTCAAAAAACTCCTAAGAAAGCAATATGTATCAAAACAAAGTACTGAAGTATATAAGTACAAAATTGCGAAAGTTCTTCTCCGTCCATGAGCTGAAAGTTAAATGTATCTCTCACACAAAAGGACACTATGGATAGAGGAGCCTGAATAGAAAATTCAGAAAGAAAGGCATGCAGGAGGACTCAAGAAAGGACAAAAATTCCAAAAGCACAAAAAGTGCAAAATGGCATGGGAATGAGGAACAAATGAATATTTCTATTTACCGCATGTTACAATCCTATGGCGTCCAAGTTGGAAGCTACATGAAGACAGAGGTAATAAATGAAACTCATCTTCTTGGCCCCAGAAGAGTTATCTTGACTTGGAAATCTTGGTTTCCATTCTCCTAAATTGGACTATCATCAATGATTAAAAGTACATATATTTTCCATTTGGGAAATCCAGACATCTAGAAGAATTCAACATATTGGTTTTATTGTCAAACAGTTTGTTACTTAAGGAAGAAATTATCCAGAGATCTGGGTTCACCAGGTAGTCGCCAATTGTTGCAGCTGCAACTATTTTCCCAAATTTTTGAAATTTTGGACCCTCCTCTTAATTTTTATCTCGCCTAAAGCTATTTGGATCCATAAACTCTGTTTTTGTTTTCCCTCGGCTACAAGTTTGGATTGTTTTTAGGTCAACTGTTTTCATGCTTTTTGGAAAATTGCTTATGTCTGAAATTGCTTTGGGTTGTGATTTTGAAGTTTTATTTGAAGTTGTTGTCCTTTGATCTGTGATTTCGTCCTTTGGTATCGGAAGTCTATTTCTCGTTTTCATCGCTGTTTCAGAGGTGAAACAAGCTTTTTCATCGCTGTCCGGCCGAAAGTCTCTTGGAACTTAACATTTTAGTTTGGTTGTTCGAAGGTCATTTAAACAACGCATCGAAGCCATATTTCCCTACTGAGACTCCATTGCGGAAGCTGAACGATGATGTTCTAACAGATAGCTTTGACTTTTCTGATGCCATGATGTTATTATTTTGACTTGCTGTGCGCTGTCAGAGGTTGTTTTAAGTTTGAGTCGGTGTTTTTATCTCTATGACGCCGTTGTTTGGAGATGAAACCAATTTTTTAGACCACTGCACAACCTTAAGATTTTCTGAACTCTTAACTTTTTCATGATGTTTCTCCGCCATATCGAAAAATTTTATGACTATAAGTCGGAAGCCATAGTCTGATTTCTTTCTGCTATTGTGGCTCTCGCAGCGAACTAAATGTCTACCACATAACTGCTCCATTCGTCGATATGTTTTATTTTCCTCGGAGCCCATAGTCTTTTTGTCTTTCGCCATTGCGGATGCGTATCGCACTAACCACCCGACGTTTATGTCATTTCGTTCACCGACAAGGAGTTTCTCTGCCCGATGCTTTAGTATTTAGTCTTTCCAACGCCGATGGACTTAATGGTCTCGCAGAACTCTTTGTCCATATGAAGCCCTCCGTTGCGACTGTTAATTAAATTATCGTACCGATGCTTTAGTGATTTTCCCACTGGTGAAGTTTTTTTTTCCCACTTGTTCTGTGTGTGTTCTTACCCTATCTGATGGGTGGCGGAGTTTTCACTTTCCTATCATTTTAAGGTTTTCGCGATGAGAACGCAGTATAGGGCCTCATTTTGTTGATCAGTTTTATTGTTAATATGGTTTACGCGGTCCAAATTAATGATGAATTTTGTTTTAACTACAGATGAACTTAGAAGATTCTTCACATTACTGCTGCAAAGATGACACAGCTAAAGGACAAAGTAGAAGGAAGTTGGTTGAAAAGTGATGGGCAGAAATGTTCTGAAATCAACGGGATCTTTAAACAGACAAATAAAAGACAAAGCAGAATAGGTAGCAACAGAGGCCCAGGATTGGAAAGGTTCATCAGTTACCGAGCTGGTCCCGTTTTATGAAGTACTCATAATTCTTAATCCGAAGTGTAATGCGCTATATGAATCATGAGCACTCAGAAGAGGACAAATTTGTGAGAATAAACGGTTGGGGGAGCCCATAGGTTAGAGGGTTGGGGCAGCCCAAGGGGTTTTTGTTGTTTTGTTTAAATAGAGGAAAGTTAGAGGGAATTGGGGCTTTTTCCTTGGAAAAGCTTATGAACCACTTGTTGTAAGAGGAACTACTTCCTTTTACATAAAAAAAATACAAATTTTGCCTGTTGGAGAAGGTGCTGTGTGGAATGTTCGAATGTGACTAAATGAATAATGTTGAAGGGGAACTATTTTGTTTTCAACTGTGTTTCATTAACTATGAGAGCATTCTAACTTTCTGAACCTATGTTCTTATTTGAATGGTATCTGGTTTATTCTGCGATAATTTCCACTATGAGTAATGGAGGTTTTAACAATTGATGAGCTATCTTGTCGTGTATATCTTTATTCATGTTTATGTGTTTTGATTCTAAGAACAGCTATCTGTGATTTGTCTTAACATGTGAACAGTATTACATTACTCATGAATTAATATCTTGCTCCCTAGGGACAGCTTAGTTAGTGTTTTTTTTTTAGTTGTGTGTGATTTAGATGTGAGAGAGTCTAAGATGAGAGGTAAGAACCTGCACATCACATTGTGACCACTCCTTGCATTCTTTATCAATATTCATCTTAGATGGGCACTTGAATATCATACTTAAAGCCAAAAATACAAAAATATATACAGTGGACCGGGCCGCAACTGGTAAAACCTTTTATTTTTGTTACTTGACCTATGGTAGCCACACCGCAAACTGGATGGATTCCCTACACCAAACAGTGATGGGCTAGTTGGGAATGTTGACTGGGGAGAATCCCTTGCTGTTCTTGCCTACAAATTTCCAGGCCTCAACATGACTATTTGGGTCATAATGTATCTCATGAAACTATCAAAGTGGACCTTAATAAAATTAAACCTATCATTGAATGATCAATTCCTAAAACCTTGAAGAGTATTAGAGGATTCTTACGACTGATTGGATGCTAGCACAATATCATCATGAATTATGGTCAAATAGAAAAACTTGCAACAAGGTTATTAAAAAAGGAGGCATTCTCCTGGACTCAAGAAGCAACCAAATATTTTGAAAAACTTAAAGTAGCTTTGTGTATAAATCTGTATTAGCCACAATCGACTCCATAAAGTCCTTTATTATGGAATGTGATGCCTCAATTCATGGCGTTGGTGTTGTTTTAATGCAAGAATGAAGGCCCCTATCCTTTGAAATCCACCAACTAAAAGGAAAATATTAAAACAATTTATGAAAAAAGAAATGTTGGCCATATTGCATGCAATTAAGAAATGGTGCCCTTTCCTAATAGGAAGACACTAAAAGTTGGTAAGAATACATCATGAAATTCTTAATTAATTCTTGGAACAACGATTATATTTAGAATGGAAACAAAAATGGGTTACAAATATGATAGACTATGAATTTGAAATCATCTACAAAAACGAATACATAATGTGGTGGAAAACACACATTCATAAAAAGAATATGACACTAAGGTATTAAGTTGTGTTATTTCCATCATGTAATATTATTGTGTGGAAGAAGAAAGAACATAATGGAAACAAGATTAGATGCATGGAATATAATTCAAGAATTGCAAGATGACCCTATTTCACTAGATAAATTTGTGTGGAAGAATGAAACACTATGTTACCAAGACTACTTGTATTATGTAAGAATTCTCAACTCAAATAGAAGGTCCTTTTGGAATCACACACTTCTCATGTAGGAGGACATTTAGAGTTTTTGAAAACTGATCACATGATATTTAGAAGGATTTTTTCTAGGAAGGTATTACAGTTAATGTCTAAAATGTTGTGGTATAATGTTCAATTATCCAATAGAATAAGGGAGAAACAATGAAGATACCAGGCCTTCTACAACCATTATCCAAACCTTCTACAACCATTATCCATACCAAGTCAGGGTTTGGAAGATGTATCAATGGATTTTTTCACAAGTATATTAATGTCAAATGGAGACATCGTCATCATGTTAGTAATGGATCAACTAACAAAGAGTGCCCATTTTTTTCTCTCTATCATCCTTTTAATACAAGTATAGTGGCTGGAATATTCATGGAAATAGTTCATAGGCTACATGGAATCCCCAATATTATTGTAAGTGATAAATATCCATTCTTCACTAGTAATTTTTCAAAGGAAATATTTTATTTTTTTGAAACTCAATTGGATCACAACTCTTCTTAACACCCTCAACCTAATGGGAAAATGAGATTGAAATTAAATTCCTAGAAGGGTATATTCATTTCTTTGCACATGATAAACAAACATAATAGGTCAAGTGTTTTGCACATGTTTGTACATGATAAGCAAACATCTTCCATACTTCAAAAAAATGTCACAATATGTGGCATTTTATGGCTATCCCTCCTTCCACCACCATCCTTAAGAGAGAGAGAGATAAGGTTGGCGCAATGGAGTACCACATAGGGCACCAACAAGAGGTTGTCCAACCGATGAAATATAAATTAGCTATAACAAAAAATAGGATGAACCAAAAAGTATATCAACATCGTAGTGACACGAAATTATAAATTAGGGGATTAGTTATTTTTTAGGCTACAACCATGCAAATTTATGTCCCTCAAGAATAAATAGAAGGACAAGAAATTAGCACCAAAGTACTATGGTCTATATAAGGTGTTGTGGAGGATTGGAAGTATGTCTTACAAATTGGGTTCCCTCCACCTTCAAGTGTATAATCAGTATTCCACGTTTCTTTCTTGAAAATGGTAATAGGTGACAAGCTTCCAGTATGGACTATTTTATCATAGATTGATGAAGAAGGTTTCTTGATACTAAAACTTGTAATAATCATTAACACAAGGATCAAACAACTACAAAATCAAGGAATTATTGAGTTCCTCATCAATTCGAAGAACCTTCCAATAGAAGAGTGGACATGAGAAAAGGAATTGTCCGTGCATAAACACCTAGAGTTCATCAAGTTTCGAAGAAACACTCATTTGAATGGGAGGGGCTTGTTAAGCCTTATATATTGTGATGTTACATTTCTATTATCATGTAAAAATGTATTTTAATTCTATGCTTGGATATGGATTTAATTGTAATTGTACCCTTTGTCTCCTTTATATATATATGAAGGAGACCTAATTTTCTGATCATCTCATCTTGTCTTGTGTGTTTGAATGTAATATCCCCGATCCAAAATCAGAGATATTAGCTCAAAATTTTTCCATGGAGGTTCTAATGGTTTCCAACTTCCTTCAAATAGTGATATGCATCCTAACCATTTAATTCATTTTATGCTCATGATATAGAGATCATATACAAACAATTTGTACCAGATTCACAAGATATATCTGTTCACTTCAACATCCACATAATTAATAAATGTTCTTCTAGTCATGGATAAGATTTGAAACCCATAACCTATGCTTAGTTTCCCCTGTATTTATGACCAATCATATCTGATATAAAGTGTGGATGATGGTTATTAATTCTTCTTTAGTATTTTTTACAAACAATTTATATGCAACCCCATAAGCGATACTTTGAAGCATTGGAAATAATGACCAATTCATCAATTCACATAAAGATCGCTTGACTCAGTATAGAAACATATATGGCATGTATTTGAATAATATTAACTAAATGTAGTAGCATGGATAAAATTTACTTCAGATTTAAACTCTCATGGATAGAACTTAAAATACAAGCTTAAAACAAGGAAGACTAACTCATATTTAACTAGAGGAAACTATTGATTTCCAATTCATTTCAAACAACCTCAAGGCCTATTTAATTTCTCCTAAAAGATTCAAATGATCACAAACACATTCTAAAAACTTTGATCAAAGCACTAACAAAATTTTGAAATTATTTATGAATGATTTATAGAGGCAGTTTAATAACAACACAACCATAGGGTGCATATTCATACATTGCTGACCAATAACTGGAACAAATGAACATGATATGAAGAAAAGTACTTTAAATATTTATTATGGATGTGTGTGGATAGTAATAACACTGATTACATAAATATATGGCTCTGACATATCTTGAAACTCAGGAATATTTACCAATAGAAATTCATGGGTGTGTCCTTAACAACTGTAACCCCTCAATCTAGTAAAATGACCATACCTTTCCCATCAAAACATCTTTTTTGATGAAAAAATGTGTTTCTTACTGGAAATGATGCTTTGGAAACAATGAAACAAGTTCCAAATTCCATAAATCATCAAAAGTTTCAAAACCTGAACCTCCATTTTGGCCCTCCAACACTGGTTCCATTGATTGAGTTGATACAACCACACAATAAAAGCACCAACACACTATTAGAATTTTATACTTTGATGATGGTTATATTAGATATTCAAACAATTTTCAATATATCACAATGACCGTGTGCAATAGGATCACTAAAGATAAACAAGCACAACAACAAAAAAAAGTACACAAAGATTTCTCCTAACGAAAACCCTTAAAGGGAAGAAAACCCAACAAACTTATTAAGTATAAATTCCTCAAGAATTACAATGTATTATAGCTCAATACAAGAGCTAAATTTTATTCCACACAAATATCTCGAGAATAAGATAAGATAGAAACCCAAGAATAAGATGTCTTCACAATTGTAGCTACTCTTCCTTCTCTAACGAACTCATTCTTCTTCCGTCATTAGTGAATATGCTTGATTAATTGATGTGTTCAAATGAGAAAGGAGAATATGCCATTTATACTCATTTTCCAAGAGAATTTTCCTTATGGGGACGACTTGACTTCCCTAACTGGGCCGACTTGACTAGGATACGATATAATATCATTTGCATGCTTTTTCTAGATTCTTACGGGACGAATCAACTAATGGGGTTTACATTTATTATTTTAATTATTTTAAATGATAAAATACAATGTGAATATTTACCAAAAGGGAGTACAATAATAATACAACAATACCACATCATGAATATATTCCTAAGTTACACACTGTATGTAACAACCCCTCTTAACAAGGAAGGTAATATTCTATTGCTGTCATCATCACTGCTGCTGCAACTATGTACTTAGACCATTGTCTATTGACATATATCAAATATATACATCACTAGAAGTTCTGTATGAGTAAGCCATCAAGTGGGACCAACCCAAGAGCACAAATTATCCCACCAAGTGACTACCTGCATTATTGCACTAACATCTCGTGAGTGTAGCCTAGGATCACAAATTACGTCACCTAAACTGAATACTTGCTACCATGTCACATCCATATCATCTCGTGAGAGTATCCTAGGAGAACATATTATGTCACCCAGTAGCTACCTGCTACCATGTCACATCAAGTGTAGAACATCCCAGAAGAACACATGAAGTCACTAAGTGGTTACCTGCATATTTTCACATCACAACAACACGACACTCATGACTGTAGCCTAAGATCACAAATTATGTCACCCAATGACTACCGGCTACCGCGTCAAATCATATGTAGATCTACCAGGAGTGAATTCTTACATCTTTGCACATGCGTGTATGCCCACCATAAAACCAATAGTTAGGAGGTTCAATTACGCCACAAATGTGAATACCTACTGCATCCTCATGAGTGTAATCCAGGAGAAAAAATTACATCACCCAAGTGACTACCCACTACAACATCACCTCAAGTTGATACCCATATAGGATCACAAATTATGTCACTAGGTGAATACTTACGTCTCACGCGTTCTTTGTCACTCACTACTCCCTCTTTTGAGGAACATCGATTTATACAACTCTAATATTGTCCCTAAAGTACTCAATATTCACTCATGGCAGAGGCTTGGTCAACACATCATCTATCTGCTTATCTATTGCCATATATTGGAGCCTCACTGCTTCTCTCTATATTATATCTATGATATAGTTGTGCTTGATCTTGATGTGCTTCAACTTTCCATTAAACATTAGGTTCTCATACAACCTCACACAACTCTAGTTGTCATATAAAATACAAGGAAGCTCTAACTCGAGATCAAATAATCCTGCAAGTAACTTCCAAAGACACATTTCCTGATAACTAGTTGAACAAGCTGCAATGTACTCTGCTTCGGCTATACTTAGTTCCACACTTGTCTACTTCCTATTGAACCAGTAAATCGTATCAAACCCCAAACTAAAGTAACATCCTAAAGTGCTCTTCCTATATGTGACATTACCATCCCATTTTGAATCAACATAACCATGTAGGTTAATCTTCTGATCTAAATCATACCTAATTCCAAACTCAAGTGTACCCTTCAAGTACCTCATCACATGCTTTTCTGTAATCAAGTGAACACATCTCGACGCAACCATGTACTAAATCAAAGTGTTCACTTCTAAGCATATATTTGGCCTTGTAGTCTGTCATCCTGAATCTCTTCGGGATTTGTGACAACATATTTTCCTTTGCTCAAGGAAATATTGTCTAGAATATACCACACCACTAATCCCAAGAATAATGTCAAGATTATTGAGCTTTGAAATTTACTTCCTCTTAGTGAGGGAAGACATCTGATATCATTTTGAGCATATGCCTAAGATACTGAGGAAAATGACCCTTGCTGGATAAAGACTAAGTGATAATGTCTCTCAATCTGCTTCCAAAATTTGTGTTGTATTCACTCCCTCTGAAGTGACTGGTATCCTTCTCTACTATTGATATTATATGTATCCATCGATTTCATCTCACATCAAATGAGTATACTGAGATGCGATTCTTTCTCTCAAGGTCATTGGATAGCAAGATTTAGCATCACAAACCTTGCAGAAAATTTCTTCTTGGTTTTTGTAATGAGCTTCTCGTCTCCTATTAGAAACAAGTCATCTACATATAGTAGCAATATCACTTGTCTCCTATTCTCAACCTTGTAATAAATTTTGGAATCTTCTTTACTCTTGGTAAATCTCAAGCTAGTCATAAAACTATCAATCCTACTCTTGGTAATAAATTTCTCCTATTCTCAACCTTGTAATAAATGTTGGAATCTTCTTTACTCTTGGTAAATCTCAAGCTAGTCATAAAACTATCAATCCTATCGTAACACATCTCGGGTGGCTGCTTCAATGCGTGTAAGGATTTTCATTCAACTTTCACATATGTGTCTATTTGTCATGTGTCTCAAATCCTAATGGTTGCTCGACATACACTTCCTCTATATCATGCTACAGGTACAAATGTCTCCTCATAGTCAATTCCTTCTTTCTGGGAGAAGCCACAAGACACAAGTCTTTCCTTGTACCTCTGTAGTATGCTTGATTTTGTAAATGAAGGTTACTACTGAATAATCATCACTTTTTTCAAAACAAGTCTTATCATCCTTCTCTTCTAGGTCATATCACACGATCTTTCCTACAAGTAAAATTTAGTCATATGATTAGTAGTTCATTTCATAATCATCAAACCATATTGACATTATAATTACAATGCATAAATCACATAGTTATGAAACAATTTTATCCAATGTTTCAACACTTAAGTTGTCATGAGCCATATATGAGATCTCTTCCCCCAAAGTTGGGGAAGTTACATCTTTGACTCTCTTGATCCACCTATGTTTGGGTACACAGGGTACTCCCAAAAGACCGAACACCTTGAGCAACCACTTCACACAAATAGATCACATATCAACACACCGATGTTTGTCACGTGGTTAAAACCCTCGAGATGGAAACATTCCACGGCCCCAACCAAATAGCTACTTGGAGCAATTTATTATGCAAAAGAAATAAAGTTACATGAGCTTCTCATAATCGATCAACTAGCCAAGGACCCTCCATGCTCTTTAAATAGAAATCATGGACCAATCGGGTGTTAAGCCACGGATCAATGGTAGGTATGATCTAAGAGAAGTTCAACCATTGGATCACTCTATGTCTAGAACATATCGTGACCGTCGGATTAGAATATTTACAAATGCATACTAAAGAAACACACTTTTACCTAACAGATATATTACACAAGTTGATCTTAACTAACTCCTAAGTGTCTAAATATCCTAACATCCCCCCTTAAAAACAACTTGGGATAAGATTGAAGGATTTACAAAAGTGACACTATTAGGAGAAGGAAGGAGGCATTAGAGCCTATCCCCCCTTAAGGACACATTCCTGAACTCCTAACATAGACCGAAGTTTAGAAAACTTCACTTCTGTAAGAGACTTGGTGAAGATGTCTGCAACTTGATCATCTATAGGGCAATAGAGCACTTCAATAACACGGTCATGAACAAGATTTATGATTAAGTGCATGTGTAGCTCAATGTGTTTACTGCGTTGATGTAGAACTGTATCTTTGGTAAGCTTGATGGCACTTTGATTGTTGTACCAAAGTGGAGTAGGCTACTGCTGCTCGAATCCAAACTCTGAAAGGATCTGTCGAAGCGATAAAGCTTCCTGACTTGCATTAACTGTAACTCGATATTCTACTTCTGCTGAAGAAAGAGCAAGAGCTTGTTGTTTCTTACAAGCCCAAGTGACAGGTCCAGATCCCAGACTAAAAAAATAACCTGTAGTAGACTTTCGATCATCGGGATCACCAGCCAAATCTGAATCAGTGAAACCAACCAACAAAGGTTTACAGTGACTTTCATGAGGAGTTTGCATATAACGGGAAACACAACCAACGGCAAAGGAAAGGTCAGGACGGGAATGAGTCAAGTATAAAAGACTACCAACAAGCTGACAATACAAGGTGGCATCTACTTCAGGGTAAGAACAAGTGGCAAAAAGTTTGACTCCAAACTGAAAGAGAGAAGGGGATGGTTTACAATCTTCCATGTGGAAGCAACGAAGAATGTCACAAGCATACTTAGACTGGGAAAGAAATATTCCTTCTTTGGTTTGCAAGACTTGGAGACCAAGAAAATAATGCAAATGTCCTAAGTTTGACATTTCAAAATTTTTCTTAAGACCGGATTTCACATGGATTATAAGTTTAGGGTCACTACTACTAAGGATAAAATCATCAACATAAAGAACAAGTATGATGAGATGGTTTCCTACTTTCTTGGTATAAACATTGGGGTCAAAATGGCATCTAGAAAAGCCAGTGTCTAAGAGAAAGCTATCCATTTTGGCATACCAAGCTCTAGCAGCTTACTTAAGGCCATATAAGGATTTCTTAAGGAGACAGACAAGGCTAGAGTTATCCTGAACATATCCAGGAGGCTGTTCCATGTAAATTTCCTCCTGTAAATCACCATGTAAAAATGCATACTTGACATCCATTTGATGGACTTTCTAGTTATGTAAGGCTGCAAGGGAAAGAACAAGGAAGATGGAATTCATTTTTGCGATAGGAGCAAAGGTTTCATTGTAGTCAATCCCTTCAACTTGGGAAAAACCTTTAGCAACTAGCATTGCCTTAAGTCTTTCAACACTTCCATCTAATGCGTACTTAGTTCTATAGACCCATTTACATCTGACAAGTTTTCTTCCTTTTGGAAGAGGAACAAGATCCCAAGTATCGTTTGCCATTAAGAAATGATATTCTTCATCCATAGCTACATCCCAATCTAGATTTCCTGAAGCTTTTGCAAAAGTTTCTGGATCATGATTCTTGGAAACTTGAGCCAAAAGAGAAGAGGCTCACTGAAACTGAGAACGTGTTCGATGTTGATCTCTAGGATCACCAACAAGATCACCAGCTACTTCACATGTTGAATGGACCAATCGAGGAAGAATTGGTGCTAGTGCAATTGGAGGAACATGAGCAGGCAGAGGTGGATTTTCATTCTCACTGTCATCATCAGAAACTGGAGTTGGAAACCTGTCAAGGAAGTTAGAAAAAGAAGAAGAAGGCATAATTGCCGAATCAGGCTCGCAGGCCAAAGATGGCACACCCGTCAAGTTAGGCTCGCAGGCTAAGAGATTTTTATCAAATTTAACATCTCTTCTAATGATTACATCATGTGAATGGGGCTGAAGAAGTCTATAACCTTTTACATCTTCAAAATATCCAACAAATATGCACTTTTCACTTTTAGGCTGCAATGCTTCCCATTTTTCATCCGAAATGTAAGCCCATGCTTCATAACCAAACACATGAAAGTGACTTACATCTAGTTTAATTTTACTCCATGCTTATTTTGGTGTTATACCTTGTAAAACTTTAGTGGGTGTGCGATTAACTATGTAATTTGCACAATTTATGGCCTCAACCCAATATTGAAGACTTAGTCCCTTAGATTGGATCATACAATTAGCCATTTTTTTTAAAGTGCGGTTCTTCCGTTTAGCTACACCATTTTGTTGTGGTGTATATGGAATAGTGTGTTGTTGTTGGATTCCTTGTTCAGTGTAGAAAGTAGTGAACTTGTTGTTAACATATTCTCCTCCATTATCAGATCTTAACTTAATAATTTGATGACCAAATTGTTTTTCAACAAGGGCCTTGTAGGCCAAGAACATGTTAAATACTTCGCTCTTAAGTTTTAAGAAGTAAACCCAAGTGCGTCTGGAGTAGTCATCAATGAAAGTTAAGAAATATTTGAAACCAGAAAAAGAAGCAGATGGAAGAGGGCCACACAAGTCACTATGCACACGCTCCAAGAGAACCAAGGTGTACCAAGAGGCACGTTTGTCAAAAATATCCTGATGATGTTTTTCGAGTACACAACTGGAACAAACACCATCCTTGTAAGATACCATCGAAAGACCATTCACCATATTGTCTTTACATAGTTGTTGCAATGAGCAATAATTTAAGTGACCAAATCGCTCATGCAAAAGTTTGCTCAAGATATCACTATGAGCAACAAAAAATGAAGGAAAAGGTGATGACCCAAAGTTGTTAAATTTGTACAACCTGGTAATATCATCAACAGTTCCAGTAGCAAGGACATTTTGAGGATTTTTAAAATCCTTGATTACAACTTGGTGAGGTGTAAATGTCACAGTTTTAGCTTCACCCGAATGAGTAATTTTATAAATTGATAACAAATTGCAGGAAATTTTTGGAACACATAGTACATCACTGAAATGACCATTTTCTACTGGAACTGTTCCAGATCCTACAACACTTAGAGATCTATCATCACCAACAAATATTTTCTTTGGTGATACATTCATGCATAGTCGAACGATGGCTTGATCCTTAGCCATATGATAAGATGCTCCAGGATCAATGAGCCATTCAATTGAAATAGAAGAAAAAGATGCAGTATAAGAGTAACCAAAAGCACAAAGTGCATGTCCATGAGAGGTAAATTCTGAAGACGAATCTAGGCTAATGTGGTGCTTCTTCATTGCTGCTTCCAAGGCTGCCATCTTCTTGAAACTCTTAAATTCATCGTGATTATCTTTCCCACAAAAATTGCAATGATGCTGAGTCTTCTTTCATTTTGGCTTGGATCCTTTGTCATTTTTTAAAGAAATAGATGACTGAGAGGGTTTGAGACCCTTGTTGTTTGGCTTATTATTACGGAAATTATGTTTCTTGGTAGGCTTAGACTTTTCTTTCTATTGGGACAATAAGGCTTTCCCAGATGTATCTGCATTGTTAATTATTCCAAGATGAATGAGCTTATCTTGCTCTCTAATTAAGGAATCACAAAAGGATTCAAGACTAGGCTCTTGATAGCTAGCTGCACTGAATGATTCTTTTATGGAGTAGAATGTAGATACAAAATCAGAATATGTAGGTCCAATTTTGGAAAAAATATGATAAATACATTGTTTGTCGTCTTTCTTAATCTTCCATTCTGCACATAAGAGTCTAAGAGTTTTATACTTAGATAAATAGTCTTGAATGTATGAAAAATCATTTGGATTCAAGGAAATCAACTCATTCTCAAGTTGATGACCCGAATTTCATTGTGTTTACTAAACATAGATTCCAACTTTTCCCAAGCTTGATCAGGTTCATCAATTTCAGATATATGAAATCGAAAATCAGTAGAGATTGACATCCCAATCAATCCACGAGCTTCATCACATCTATTTTTCCATTTAATTTTCTTATCATCATTAGTGGGTTCTATTTCTTTCCTTGAGGTTATCCTGAAAAGTCCCCTACTTCATAGAACATCCTCCATACGAGATTTCCATGAGAAATAGTTAAAACTTGTAAGTATAATATCACAAGGGGCGGTCATGCTGTAAATTAATGGCTGAAAGAACAGAAACTAACTATATGGATGCAAAGAGCTCGAAAAAATATGCGGTTTAAAAAAAAATGGCACTGAAAACTGATTCTGGATGATGAAGTTATGTTTGATCAAAGAAAATGTTGAAAATGTCCCCAATAGTGACGTGGCAGATATTAACTTGACCAATTAAAAAAAGAACCCCCCTCTTCCCAAGATCAACATTTGACAATCACTTTACAATAAAGTTTCTTTTAAGTGAATCACTTTTGTAGAATAAGTGATGTTCACTTTTAAAATAATATTACTTTTAAATGGAGTAGTCTAACGGGTCGACGATTTCGCCCAGCGTTAGACTACTCCGTCTACCCACGCCGTTAACATTTTCGTTGGCGATTTCGTCCTCCCGAGTCCATCACATCCATCCAGCCAAGGGTCCCACATAAATCTTCTTCTAGACTACTCTCATAATGAGTGGCGATGACTTGCAAACCCAGGTTTTACTTCGCATTTTTCATATCTTCTTAGCTCTTATATTTTCTGTTTGCAGGTTATTGAAAATCAGGTTCTTCCTGGCATCTTGCATCTTCTCACAGCCCATCAGACAAACAAATCCATTGTAAAAGGAGCATGTGTATAAATGTATAAATGTATACACAATTCACAGAGGCTTAGGCTTTGAAAGACGTTGAAGCCAGAAAGTGAGAAATGGATCTATGTTTGCAAGAGCCTAAAAATCCATTCAGTACATTTCATTATTGTATATTGCACTGCTACATAATCAGAATAACTCCGGATCTATTCACTGTCTATCTTCATCTTTATATTGATAAAGATAAACAGTTTAACAGCTTCTGTATAACTCCCGATCTATTCACTATCTAGCTTTTTCTTTATTTTGATAAAGATGAACAATTTAACAGCTCTTAGATTTTTACCGCAGTTTCCAGTTCAGAAATATTACACATAATCTACATGTTTATGAAATAAACAAAGATTTAGATAGTTACATATTGAATATTCACATAAGGATCATGACATTTAAAAAAATCACAGGCCAGCTTTTAAAATAATGAATGTATATATATATACGACGATCAGTTATACATTTCTCTGAAAAAATATTTGTACATTCCAAGCTCGGGAGGGATAGACAGCCATGGAGAACGTGGAAGGATGGACAAGTATGCTCTTCCTAACAATGGGAGAACAAGGTGTGGAATATGCCAATGAAACCCAAGAAGAGATGAGAAAGTCTTGCAAGGTCAAGAAACGGCCTCACAAGATGAAGAATTCTCTGAAACTCTTTGGAAAAACGAGTAGATACACATGGTGAACAAATACAATAGTGGGGATAAGACAACATAGGGATAAGTTAAGATAAGCTCAGGTAGGATAGCACCCACTGAGGATCTATAGACCAGCGGCACTCTTAGTGGTCGTTGAAGTCAAAATTATAATGGCAGCTTGTAATCTCACTATATTCCTCACACGGCTTTGGCTTTCTTCAAATCGACGAACTCTTAAAACAGCAGTTTCTTCATTATTGATGTTGTCCAGGGCCGTTTCTAAGTAAATCTTACCTACATGATCTGCAATGTAATAGTTATGATCAGTAATCAAAACAAAGATACCAGGCAAATCATTATTTTTCTTGAATTAATCAATTTAGAAAAACCATTCTGATCATATCAAACACACAGCTTGAGAATATAGCAAAAAATAACTGGATGGATTTTGAATGAGAAGCCTTACAAATCGTCGCCGTCGTCATCAATAAATGTTGATGTCAATGAACAATTAGAATGTCCTTCTCAATAAATGTTGATGTCAATGAACAATTAGAATGTCATTAGAATGCCCATTCTGTGAACGTTTCCCTTTCGAAGGTTGTAAGTGTGAATCCACAAAAAACAAAATATATTTCCATAAATTGAAGAATTTCGGGTTCTTTCATAGCTTTTCTTGCACGCCGAAATCAAGTCAATTTCTTGCCGTAAAGATGAATCCAATTTCTGGAATTTCGGCCCCACAAAATCAAGTCGATATCTTGTTATAAATATATTCATAGAGGCGAACACAATTCACAGAGGCTTAGGCTTTGAAAGACGTTGAAACATAGATCCATTTCTCATTCTCTGGCTTCAACGTCTTTCAAATCCTAAGCCTCTGTGAATTGTGTTCGCCTCTATGAATATATTTATAACAAGATATCGACTTGATTTTGTGGGGCGAAAATTCCAGAAATTGGATTCATCTTCACGGCAAGAAATTGACTTGATTTCGGCGTGCAAGAAAAGCTATGAAAGAACCCGAAATTCTTCAATTTATGGAAATATATTTTGTTTTTTGTGGATTCATACTTACAACCTTCGAAAGGGAAATGTTCACA
>LPNX010660683.1:0-15890 GCA_001517045.1 Pseudotsuga menziesii
CATTGTAATATATATATATATATATAAATATAATATATTAAAATGTAATATACATAAACAAATTACATTATGTATAATATATATTACAACCCAAAGCTGGTGCTATCGAAAATAAAACCCTCGAATCCCAACTATGAAATGATCCCATGAAAAACATTGAATCGACCCAAATACAAACTGTGAAAGGGTGTTAAATGACATTAGAGGGGATTTCCATTGCACAAGTAGGAGCAAGCCTAGGAGTAAGACCCAAATCCAAACTGCGAATTGGTGAAATGATGTCATAGGGGGTTTCCATTGCACAAGCATGAGCATAAGTAGTAGAGCCTACCAAATAATAAGGTAAACTTCCTTTGGTCCACTATTAGCTAGCCCGTGTACTGGAACTTTTTTAGCAGAAGTGGAAGTTTTGAGGAGCGCCTCTACCAACAAACTGTTAGAATATGGTCTGTAGGCAACAAAAGTGTGAAGAAAGAGCTCCAAGGTCACACAAAGGTCACACAAGGGTGTTATGTGTTCTGTGTTAATTTCAATCTGCAGTTGCATCTTATAGTTTCTGTCTCCTTTGATGAAACTGTGAGGATTTGGAATGTGAGGATAGGGAAATGCTTGAAGGTTTTTCCTTCCCATTCATACCCCGTGATGGTTGTTCACTTGAACAGGGATGGGTCATTGATAGTTTATAGCAGTTACGACTGGCTATGCAGGATTCATTAGAGGAAATTTCAACTCAAAATGGGCCTCCTAAAAAAAATTAATAAAATAATAAAATAATATTTATTAATTTTGGAGGAAGAAAAGAAAAAAACTACTTTTTTGTTTGTATTTTCGACATATCTCCTCATGTTTTTACTCAAATTTTGATCAGGATAGCTCGTTGGATGTGGAATTTAATTCTGCATCCAACGAGCTTTCCCGATCAAAATATGAGTAAAAGCATAGGGAGATATGTCGAAAATACAAACAAAAAAAGTAGTTTTTTTTATAATATCTATCCCCAAATTTATATTAAAAAGGTGTTTAAGACCTATACGGTATTTCAAATTTAAAGCAATTTCATTGGCTAACACATGATGACATGGAATTTGAGTTAAAGTTAAAATGCCCATTTTGAGTTGAAATTTCCTCTAATCACGGGATTCTACCACCAGCGATTTCTTGAAGATGCTCATTGATGACGAGAACCCCTTGGCCATTACTTGTCATGTACAATTGGGTTAATTTATATGCTTAAATTTGTATTGGGTTTGTTAAATTTGTGTGTTTTGAAAAGGAATTTTAGATTTCTATCTGTTTTTATTGTATTGTTTTCTTCCATGAGTGATGTGAAGCATTTGTTTTATAGGTTTATGATGATTTTTCATACAACCCTCACAAAATACCCTCACTCCAATTGGAAAACCCTCTACAATGAGCAGGGAAGAAATCAATTGTAGAGAGGGTGTACTCTACAGCAGCGATATATCCATAGAATTAAGAGTAATTGCATGAATCCTGAAACCCTTCAAGACCACTTAAACAGTCAGTGCGATTAGAAGGAAAAAATGTCAGTAAAAAACAAGAACACTTGATCGAAAATCCCATAGGGGGTTATTTTTGTGAACTACAAAATTTTAAGTAGACAACCTTAGTTCAATATCATAAAGGATATTTCCTAGTGCCTTCATGGAGACCTAGAAAAAGGATGGTGGGATGTTGTTGGCTTTGTTCCTGCAATCAAAGTGCTTCCTGTTGTAGTTTGTGCAAGTTACGCATAAGTTAGGCCCCTGTAGTTTCCAACATTCTTGGGTGATATGCATAAGTATCAAGGCGGACAAGTAACATCCCACTCTTCCAATTATGTTTAGTTTTCTTGACACTGGTCACTTTGTGCTGCTAGGCAAGTATATGAATACAATCTCTTGCAAAAAAATGTAAATCCGTTGGTCAAATTATAAGTAAATTCAAAGTGTTTATTTTAAATTTGAATATGAATCTGGTCACATAAAGTATAACTTTATAAAAAGAAAGGATGAAACATGTTTAGAATTTTTTTCCTTTCTTTTTCTTCAAAAGTTTAACCTTTTTTGCTTTGGATGCCTTTGAATGTATATTTTGTTTTAAAGTTAAAGAATTTTGAGTATACTGTAGTAGACAATATTGAAGTTTTGTAGGGTTTCTTTGACCAATCACTCTTTTATTTGCTACTCTGATTTAGTGATAACCTTATAATATCAGGAAACTTTATGTTCACATTATAAATCTTTTAATAGCTTTTGTCTTGAACTCAATGGATTTTTGGTATTTCATCTGGTAAAGTTAGGTTGATATTCCATTTCCTCTTTTCATATATATATATATATACACACACACACTAGATCTTTCATCATGTCAATTGATTCTGCAGTCATATATAACCAAATTCTAATTTCAATACATGGGTTACCACAATTACTGAGACAGGTATTGAGCTTATCATTGCTAAGTAATGTCACTTCCCTTATTTTTTCTTTCCTTTGTACACAATTGGTTTTTAACACAATAGTATGAAGGTTGTTTTCATGTTTAAGATATAGCAACATGCTTTAGACTTATTAGAAAATGTTGACCATTTATGAAGGTTTTAGTTAATTTTGCTAAGATAAAATGCTTGATAAATATTATTAATATACAAGTGAAAGTACATGCATCTAATGCAAAAAAATGCCACAAAAACAGACACCATGAGCTAAGGATGGATGGAAAAATCAACCTAGCCCTAAAAAAATTCCATGCGGGTCACCAAAAATAAAGTGTCAGGAAAGTCCACAGTGCTGACATAGAAAGCAATTAACATCAGACATGCCAATTGGCAAGAAAGAATGGGAATATCAAGTTGCACTCAAAAACCAAACCCATTTCTAGTGGAGGGTATTTTCTCACTAGTGAAGGCTCCCATCCCTCATCTATAAGCTCCATTTTTTCTTTTCCTACGTGGTCTCTTCAAGGAACTCTAATTCATATTTTTCCAATAGAGCAGTCCAAAATTCATCAAACCATGGGACCTCTAGGGGGAAACTCCTTCATTTTTCTTGATGCTATCTCATCATTCGTTTCACCCTGTCTTGTGATTATTGGCCACATTAATCTCTAGAGTTTGTAGAATGAGAAGGAGAGTGCCCTTCAAGAGGAACTTTGCTTATGGACACTCTGTGTTGGTTGAATAATCCTTCAGCCTATACAGATGACCCCCTTCCATTTCCATATTCATCATATGAATTTAAATCTATATTTACATATGGACACCCATTAGAGACTTACTGTGCCATGTAAACTTTGAATTATGCCAATGTATTTTTGAAAATGCATTCATTTCTTGTTTTCAAGAGTTGATATAAAACATCAATTATAATTTCTTATTTTCAAGAGATGATATAAAATATCAATTCTCATAAATTGTCATGATGTGTGAAGTTGCATGGCCTAAGGGAGGGAATGTCCTAAAATTATTGATTTCCAAGTAATTCTGATTAGAGGATATTATGTCACAACTTATAATCCCTTTCTTAGACAAGATGGGGATATTTATAGTACCAAAACAATTGCTTCAAGTATTCATTCTTTCCATAGAATTTACATTTGTGGTGGGGGATCACTTTGTATTCCAGGGGATACCTATCACGTGCCAAATTTTTCATTGGTTCACAATGGCTTAATCACATTTTCCATATTCATGACAGTTTTTCAAATTGATGCTAAGGGTCAAATAATTGCCAAGGATGAAAATGACTAGTTTCCTAGGTTCGGGGTGGAAGCTTTGGGATTTGGAATAAGGGGGAAAATAAATGATGTTTGAACATTAGAATGGAATAAATATTTTATAAAGGATACAAATAAATAAATACAAGGAAAAATCAAATTGGCAATTGATCATGAAGACACATGGAGGACGTGGGAACACACAAGCTGGATTTTCTATGCCACATGGTACATTCTCTTGTCATTTAGAATCCATAAGAATCCCAAGGGTATTGGCATGAGTTGGAAGGTCAATATACTTGGAATGAGTCAACTAAGGTCGAATTGGAGTGGAAGACTAACTCTGCTGGAAGAAGAAGAGGCAATTTGGAGCTAGTGAGACACTTGGACTAGATTCCCTAGCTCTATGACAACAATGATGAAGATGCTATGAAACATGTGACACAAATCAGATCTTAAGGATGAAATATTACATATCTGACATTTCAGTTTGAAATAGATAATCCAATAGGGTTCTCATGTGATTTGGGGAAGCTCAATGGGCTTCTACTCGAATTGGGGGAAGATGGAGGGCTAGGAAAGGGAGGACACATGACAAATCATGAGCACACATCCTAATTCGAATTGGATTGAGTTTTTGGATAGATTGGTAACCTTATAAGGATAAGGATTTTTATAAAATAAAGGAATAAACCAATTTATAATATTTTGTTCATTTGAGAAATTGTCATTTGTGAATTGTGAGAGCTAGTGGATGACTAGTTTTCTTCCCTTGGCCAATTTTGAGGGTGAAAGATTCCCATCCAAGTTTGTGTTTGGATAGGCCACTCAGGTATTTCATGGAGATTTAATTTATTTTTATTTTCAAGTGTAATCTATAGGGAATCTCATAGTTTCTTCTATTGCATCACTTTCTCTCAACCATTTCCAGTTTTTATTGCATATTTTTGCTCATGGAGGGATTGCGCTTTGGGTGAGCTATTGATTTATTTGGGGGATATTATAATGCCCCATTATTTTATTTTATTATGTATATTGTATTTATTTTAATTTAATAATACTCTCAGGTCTAAAGACTTAAATATTTCATGTAAAAATGTTAATCAATGAAGAAATAGTGCCATTTCCCCACTATCTTGTTGTGAACCAATTCGTTGTTGATGGATTCGAATGGATAAGTAAAATAATTAGGGTTTCTAGATGAATGGACTTTTATTTATGTATTTAAATTTGAAAATAACCTCAGGTCTAAATACCCAAAATATTTCATGTATAAATGTTACACAATGAAGAAATAGTGCCATTTCCCCACTACATTGTTGTGAACCAATATAATATTGATAGATTTGAATGGATAAGTAAAATAGTGATGGTTTATGGATGAAAGGAATTTTATTTCTGTATTATATGATTTTAATGTTCAGTACAAAATAATTTGGATTTATTTTGTTGAGTTTCATAGCATCTGGAGAAGTTTTCCTATCATTTCCCCCAAGGTTGATACTAGTCTTTTTGCATCTGATCTAAGGGAGTTATAGAAGAAATTAAAAGTTGAATAGTTATTGATATGAGCTCATATTAATTTAATTTATATTTCCCCTACTTCCATTCACAAATTCCAGTTGTATTGATTCCATTTGGGAACCCATTTTCAGTACTCATTGTGGGGGGATTAGAACCCCAAATTACTAGCCACAACTCCTACCTCGACCATAATATTAAACAAGTTTTAATAAGCCTTTAGAGGGTAATAAATATTCCATGAACATAATATTCAAACCTTAATATAAATCATACACCATCTGTGAATATTTGGGATCATTTGGACTATTTTGGAGACCTAGAGATCAAAACTAGTCAAAGGTGGAAATTGGGAAAAAAGTGAAAAATTGGTCATTGTAATAAAATTTCCAAAAAGGGAAATTATAGTGGTATAAGAGAATGATATTGGCACCTGATGTGGTGTGATATTTAGGAGGAAATTAATTCAGGGACCACCATTAGATATTGAATCCAAAATTTCTTGTGTTGAAGGGGAAACTATGACTAGGGTTGAAAAGGGAACCCCATATGATGGTGAGGAGCATATAAAAATTATGGAACCTATCTTTGAATACATGACAAAAAATATTATTAAAGGATTCTAATTGTTGGCTATCCAATGTTGGATAAAATATATTGATCTTAATAAAACCAAGGGGAAAAATGCATTAGCTTGCTTGAAGGAGCAAAAGGAGGAGACTTGGGAACCACCTAGTTTTGAAATAGGTGAAGTACAAGAAGTAGTACATGAAGAGGATATAAATTCACTCCCAAGTGACTCTGAAAAAGATGAAGAGACATCACATGAGTATGAATAAGTTTCTATTGAAAATGTTGAATATAATTTCGAGACACATTCTACCTTGGAAATGAAACGAAGAGCATCTATTGATGGATGCTTGAACTATGAAGGAGTACCTACTGATGGGTGCTCACACCTCTATGTCGGTGACATAGAGGTCAGTTTTGAGAGTGTTTCTGCAAGCAAAACTTCCATTAAACATGAAAATGAATACCTTGTAGTATTTGAAGAAGAAACAAGATCAACTTCCCTATCACCACTTGAGCTTCATGAAGTTGGTCCAAGTAAGAAGGAAGAATATGAGGAGCTTCATTTACAAGAGACTCATTTTCTTGAAGGGTCGCTAAATATGAATTAAAATAAGATCCAAGAATCTCTTAGAATACTCCATGACACTCAAGAATTAGTGTCAATTTTTTTTTGGAGATCTACTTCATTGGAGGAAACATCCTTCCTTGAAGACATGGAGAAGATTCAAAGAGAAATGTGCCACATCAAAGGTACTTTCATGTCTTTTCTTTTTGATAGAAACAATGTTTTTGAGCTTAATGAATTGTTACATTATCAATGATTGAAGAGTAATGAGGATAATCATAAGCTCACAATTCAAAATGAGCAACTTCTTGAAAAGTTTCAAGATACTTGTTTTTCCTCCTATGTTTCAGATTTTCAAATGATAGATTGTTTGGAGGATTCTCATGACATGGTGGATCATGAGAAACATGGAAATTTGAATTTGCTTGATGTGTTTGAAGATTACCTTGATGAGATCCAAACACTTGATGTGGTGGGAGAGGAAATTCAATTATATCTTGATGAAGGTTATGCAAATTTTAAAGAAGAGCATGATTCCTCTACATTGGAACCCATCTATGACAAAGGTTTCACACTTTTGAAGGAGATGCATGATACTACCCATATATGTAACACCCTGGTTTTTGACCCCGTTTGCATTAAATGTATATGATGTATATATTGTAATTAATCGTGGTGTGGAGCTAAAGGAAAAATCCCCACCATCAATTTAATGTTTTATGTTCTGGCGATTAAAATTGTTTCCAATGGTAGATCATGCTATCTAGCACACACGGGGGCTTCACTTGTTTACCAATATCTTATCACGTTAGTTCATATCGTAGGTTTTAAAATTATAATAATAAAACCAATATATTGTAGGTATTCGGGGGGGATGAGGGGTTTAAGGTGGGGGTGGGTAGGGTGGTTTATAAGGATTGAGGTATAAAAAGGGGTGGGGAGGAGGTTTTAAGTATTGGGAGGGGGTTTCAACAAAAAGATTTTGGGTCTATATCTCTTGAAATTAAGGGTATTCTTTAATATCCCACTATCACACGTGCTATGTGAGAGGTTCACTAAGAGAAGTCCCCGTGCTAGCACATTATAATTTTGGCATCATGTAAATATGCATTTTAATTAAAAATCCCCACAACCAGCTAAGTCAATGCAACCATAACGAAAAGGGCATGATTTTTACTAAAGAGTAGGGAGGGGAATTATTGAAACCTTTGGTCCAATGGGGAGAAGCCAAATGTCAAAGGCAGATCCAATCAAACCCTCCACTTCCCATTTTGTATTTTTCCCCAATCATTAGATTCTACAAGAATGTGGTTGACTTAGTTATTGCATGGAGTGGGAAGATTATGGGCATAAATTCGAATTGGGAAGTTGACCCATTTTTAAAAAATGTGGTTTGACTTCCTTGGCAAGAAAAATGCCCAAAAATGTATGCCATTCTACCATACATCCACATTCTTCATTTTTGCTCACGCAGGGAATATTAGGAGCTGTTTTAACTCCATGGTTTTGTTGGATGTGTGTTATTCCTTCACGGTTTGGGCTCCTGGATGTTTTCCCATCATTAGAAATCCACGTTGGGCTCTCTGAAATGGATGGAAGTTTGCTGTGTGTGAATTTTGGATTTTGGATTTGTTGTATGTGTGTTTTTACCTTACGTGGACAGTCGTTCTTCACTCTCCTCAGACTAAGAATTTCATTTTGGGTGATGATCTATGGTTGGGTTTATTTCCCAACATTTTTGTTACATTTCTCCACCATTTGCCAAGCTGAAAATCAATTTTGGCTCTTGGGGTTGTTTTACCCACTTACCATTTTTTATTTTAGCTTAGAGGACGTTTTTGATCATGCCCAACATTGTAAATATTGTGTATTTTATTCATTTTTGTCCATGTTAGGGCCAAAAGGTCCCTGGGATACAGTCTACTGTTAGTGGGTTGTTCTTACCCTCCTTGGCAATTGATTTTGTGGATGAATTGTTTTCCTCTGCTTAGAAATGGTGTATATTGTTCTGTATGCAATTGGTCTTTGGACTATGTAGGAGTGGAAAGGAGTCTTCTTGAAAAACCTAGCGTTTTCCAGGAGCCTCACAGACAGAGCTAGAGGGTTGATTCTCTTCGCTACACCCCCTGCAAAGCACTAGAAGGTGTTGGGCACTAGGGCAGACCCGAGTTAATTCTTATACGTCGCACCAACAAAGACCCACCGTGTTGGCCCTTTCGGCAACAACCTGCGCACAGGTTTCAGTCTCACCCAAAACATTAATGGGGTGCCGCAGAATCAGGTTTCTGCATGCAGAGAGGGATATTACTGTACCTTAGCCTTTAAAAGCAATTATTAATCAACACTGGTAAACTTTATCAGTCATTCACATATTTCTTTGCAGCACAATAAACAAAATTAAACTTGCATAACCCGCTACGGGGAATTCACAACGAAGCTTATTACTAGCAGTGATCTTATGTTATCAGATGTATTCAGTTTAATGCATGAAAATAACAGAAACAGAAACAACAAAATAAAACCATGACACCAAATATAACGTGGTTCATCCCCAGTGTAGGGGCTACGTCCACAAACTGCGTTTTATTCTTCTTTCCTCAAAACCACAGTTGATATGCGCACTCAGCTGCACATCCCTTCAGTCCTCAACAGCCGCGCACACAGCAGCAGGCTTCTGCACACACAGCTGCAGATCTTTCCTTCTCTTCTTACAAAACCCTCTGCGCACACAGCTGGGACTTTATCCTTTCCTTACAAAAACCAACCTTACTTCGCCTTAGTCTTTCTTTACATCAAAAAGCCTAACCTATCCTCTTTACACAAGCGCTTATTTATACTGCACATTTTTACAAAACCATGGTCTTAAACCATGGGCACCCAAAAACCTTAAACCCTGGATTTAAACCACGGGTTTATTACAAAAAGAGGGTTTTGACTTACCCTGACACCCCTAAGACTATTTTGGTCCATAGCTCCGCTTACAAATTTTCTAATTAACCGCGGAGTTACCCAAACCTGGAGTATGAGCCCCAACAGGCCCCTAAGACTCACTAGTGGCCCGTCCCGGGACACTCTTCAGCTTCTCTGGTGGCAGAATTTCGCTGATGAGACATAATGTACTGCTTGGTGAAGCTCTCCATACTGCTGCCGGCTGCATACTTCTGTCCTTTACAGCAGTTTTACTGATGAAAGCCGTCGCGACCACCTACAACACCACCCTGTTCTATGATGGCCGATACTTGACCATCCACGACTTTGGGGTCCCCTGGAATTGCGTGTCCCACCGCGGGAGGAGTATAGCCGGCGTGGGTCTGTAATACCAAAATATGGCTAGGGGGGATTTCCCAAAGTCTTTCTGCGAGGCCTCATTCCCTTGGTTGCTCTACGTTAGAGCAAACTCCTGGCCATCTTTGCAAATTTAGAGAAAACTCCTGCCTGTCGATGTGCTTAGCCAAGCAGGACTGTGTTAACGGGGTAGTTAGAAGGTGCTGCAGACCTCTGTCCCTTACTTCCCGTACTAACGTCTGAACATTACAGTCGTTCGACATAGTTCAGGCTGAGTATGTCACAGATGTGCCTCAGGTAAAAAATACGAGTCGAGATGGCTCCTTATACAATCTTAATGCTGAATTTGGCATCATGGTGTAGACATGATACCAAATCTGACAACGTTCCGGGAATCTGCTCCACACAGCGCCGGATTTTCCCCAAAATCTCATTATGACCAGTAATGAGAGCAACGCTCGTGCTAGCGCCGCCGAATGCAGTATGTCCCATCCGTCATATTTTGGGTTGCGACACACCTTGACAATTTTCGACTTCGACACAACCTGATCCTGCGACCTACGACCAGCTTGTTACTTCGCCTTCTGCGGACAAAACAGACTTCATAGTGCAGCGAGCATGTTACTTATTTAGTTGGAGCTATCTCCTGTTCTGAGTACCTGGCCTGTCTATGTACTTTTTTAAACTGCTCCCATTTATCATAGAGGGGAAAATCTCCCCATTTAACTTGGCTAGCTGAACTGCGCCCCCGTCAGTAACTTTCTGTACTACATACGGTCCTTTCCAATGTGTCTTAAACTTTCCAGGGAACTTCATGAATCTACTGTCATAAAGGAGCACAAGATCACCCTGCTGAAAATGTTTCATCTTGATGTGCCTGTCGTGCCACGCTTTTTCTCGAGCTTTCTGCACCTGTTGCTGGAAGCCTGCGATAAGTCTATCCTCTTCAAGTTCGAGTATCTGCTTCAGTCTTTCTGTGATTATGGCGGATTCATCCATCTCGGTGAAAGTAGATATCCGGAGGCTGGGAACAATATATTCCATGGGCATGATAGCTTCTTGTCCATAAACTAGTCAAAAGGGTGTATTGCCTGTCAACTTCTTGCAAGTAGTTCTGTAATCCCATAGTACCGCTGGAATTCAAAGATCCCAATCATTCCTGTTAGCATTACAAACCTTTGTCAAGGCGTGCTCAAGGATTTTGTTAAAATATTCGACAGTCCCATTTGCTTGTGGGTGATATGCGGTACTCTTTTGATGATAAACCTGAAATTCTTTGGTCAATACTTCAATAGTCTTATTCAGGAAGTGTGACCCTTGATCACTGATCAGAACTTTGGGACACCCAAATCTGGATAATATGTTGTCGAAGATAAACTTTGCAGCAGTCGCAGCACTGCAGGTCTTGATGGGTTGAGCTTCGGCCCAACGGGTAAGATAATCAGTTGCTGTAATGATGTATCGGGCTCCTGACTTTTTCGCAGGGGGGTTGATAGGACCAACAAAGTCAATGGCCCATTTTTTGAAGGCCTGTAATGTTATTTGCGGAGCTAGGGGCATTTCATCCCTCCTAGATGGTTTTCCTGTCCTCTGACAGATGTCGCAGCCGTGGCAGTATTCTCTTGCATCTTTGTGAAGTGTGGGCCACCATAAGCCAGCTGTCAAGATCTTCTGCGCTGTTGCTTTTCCTGCATAGTGACCACCTGCTGCGCCAGAGTGTGCTTCTGCCAGTATTAGAGGTTTTTCATGCTCCAAGACACATCTACATAATATCTCATCTGGTCCCATCTTATACAGATGTCCTGCTATTAAAGTGAAGTCTGCGGCTCGAACCACCAGCTGCTTCTTCTGTTGTGTGGTCATCGCTGCGGGGGGAATACCTGTGGACAAATACTGAGCAATATCCTAAAAATAGTCATCAACTATCTGTATAGCAAATAATTGTGCATCGGGGAGGCCTTCGTCCATATTGGTAGGTTCCTCTCCTGACTCGAGCCTCGACAAGTGGTCAGGTCCTAGGTTAAGTCATCCAGGCTTAACAATGATCTCAAAATCATATTCTTGAAATAGAATTAACCATCTGCATATTCTTCCTCCTAGCACAGGTTTGTTGACTAAGTACTTCAGAGCAGAATGGTCAGTAAACATCTTAAAATGAGAACCTAGAAGATAATGCCGAAATTTTTGTAATGCATATACCATAGCAAGACCTTCACGTTCTGTCGTAGTATAATTTTTCTCTGCTGTAGACAACTTCCTGCTGGCAAAAGAGATAGGATGATCGATATTACCTGCGCCTGGCTGAGCGAGTACAGTACCTAAAGCAATAGAGGATGCGTCCACATGCACATGAAATTCCTTGTTCCAGTCAGGGAATACAAGGATAGGGGTGGTGACCATTTTTTCTTTCAGAATGTCGAGGCTTTCTTGGCATTCTGGAGTCCATTCGAACTTAATATATTTCTTTAGTTGCCTTTCCATTGGGGCGGTAGTCTTGGCATATCCTTGGATAAATTTCCTATAGTAGCCGGTGTGACCAAGTGTTGTTCGAAGTTGTTTGACGGATTTTGGAGGTGGCAGGTTTACAATAATAGCGATCTTCGCAGGGTCCATCATCAATCCCTGCTTGCATACCACATGACCAAGTAGAATGCCAAAAGGTGCACAGAAAATGCACTTTTTTTAAATTCAAGGAGATTTGGTGCTGTCTACATTTATCCAAAATAAGTCTCAAACTATTTATATGGTCTTTTACTAGCCCAAAAATAGTCCAGTCATCAAAATAAACTTCTAAAAATTTATGTATGTATTCCTTAAAGGCGGAGATGACTACTCGGGAAAATATGGCAGGTGCATTCTTCAACCCGAAGGGCATGACGGTATACTGGAAGGAACCCATTTCGGTAGCAAAGGTTGTCTTGTGTCGGTCCTCTGGAGAAATTCAGATCTGATGGTAGCCCGAAAACCCATCGGTAAAAGATTATATTTCTTGGCCTCCGACATTGTCGAGCACTTCATCTGTAAAGGGAGTGGGGAAAGGGTCGTGCAGACAGGCATCATTGAGTTTCCTTAGATCGACACAGATTCGGATTTCACCCTTAGTCTTCTTCTCCTAGACGACCATAGGGCTGACACACTCAGATTCTTCAACAGGTTCAATTATTCCAGCAGCAAGCATCTTTTCCAACTCTAGCTTAACCTTTTCCTTGTATTTTGGATTCAATCTATAGGGGCGCTGCTTCACAGGCTTGGCATCAGGCTTCAGGGGGATCTTCATTACTCCGATATCTCCCAAGATACCTTTCATTTCAGAGAACTTTGTCGGAAACAGATCTTGGTATTCATGGAGCAGTTGAGTTACCTTGCTTACCATCTCGTTGTCCCAATAGTCGCCAATGGTAGCAAACTTAGGCTGTGCCTCGGATCCAATGTTAACTGTGCGCATATTCAAGGGCTATGTCACTTCGGGAACTTCGACTGCCGGTCCATGCACATCACAATATCCTTCTGACTCTGGGATATCAAGACGACACGGATCCCCTTCTTCGTCGACTGTGAAATTATAACATTCTACTGCGAAGGCTTCTTGCGTGGCCCAATCAGGCTGATTTTTAGTCACTTCTTGATCATTAAATACCTTAGTATGGATGACCCTGATAGCTGCGTCTAGGGCTGGACAGACATCATTAGTAGAAAAAGTATTGACAAAGCTATGAACAAGACAATCCCAGCTTACAGTATCTTGGCGAAGTTTAGCCTCCGCGTACCAGTTCTTCGCCAATGGTCCCAGCGTGTGCACAAATCTATGTACCCACTCATCCTCAGGGACATACTTCCATGCCTCATAGCATTTGCTTAGGTGGTCCCGGGGGAAAGTTTTTCCATAAAACTTACTCCACACCATTGCCAACTGGTCCGAGAACTGTAGGCGAAGGAGCTTCTGACATGCTTCCCAGGTAGGGATCTACTTCTTATGGCTCATCCACCATCTAACTGCTGTGGCTCTGAATGCTGACTCTAATGCTTCCATTATTTGTGGGTCAGGTACCTGAGCCGAGAATTGTGCAGTAAACGGTTCAGGATCTATCGAACCATCATACACAGGTATATGTCGGGTTTGTGAGTCGACCCATCTGAGAGACTTGGTAAGGCAGGCATTGCTGCCCTGATGGTGCTCAGACAATTGGTGTTGCCAATTTTCTAGTTCATCTTCAGAGTCCGTCATACAGGAGCTACCAAACTCCCATCCTGCGGCCGCGGGATCCGCATAACCTTCATCCTGCGCCGTGATAGTAGATATGGGTTCCATAGCAGCCTGATCGTTATGGTGGAGTGGCTCAGTATACCGTTCCCCTTGTGAAGGATCTAGGGGCAGGATGACCCTGAAGTCTTTCCCTTCGAAGACCATCTGTCTCTTTTTTAGGTTGATTACTGCGGCATTTGCCATTGCCCATTCAATTCCTAACAGGGCCGGGTAAGGGTTGCTGTCATCAATGATCTCAATTACTTCGAAGTCCGCAAAGGTACTGACTCCGTCAATATCTATTTGGAGATCCAGGAATCTTCCTAAGGGTATAATCTTTTGCTGGTTGGCCAGCCTCAACTGTATAGGAGACCAGGCAAGGGTAGGTTTCCCCATTTGTTTCCAGGTTTGTTTGGTTAAAACATTGACATCGGACCCCAAGTCCATAATAACATCGGTCATATCATATGCCCCGATCTGAGCATTCAATCGCATTTCCCTGCCAGTCCTGCTGAATCGATGAACAGTTTTGTCCTGACCACAACTTTGCAAAGATTCGCAGGAAGCGATGACGTTCTGTAGCTCATTCAGAGCAGCTTGATTTCTTAAAAGTTTGAGGCAGCTGTGCAAAAAGGTAGATAGTATACTTACTTTATTGAGCGACACGTCGCAGGGCGCCAACTGAGGCTGCGCAGGTGCGCTGGGTGGGCTAGGACCAGCAAAATCTTTCTTGGCCGCCATGAATGTCTCTTTCTCTCTGCGGATATCAAATGCAGGAATTTTTTCCGGAGCCTTATGAACTAGAGCTTCGACAGGGCGGTTTGGTGTTTCTTGGATATGTGTCATGAGTCCACTTCTTGTAACGACATTAATGGTTGCCACAGGGTGGGGCTCCATAGAAATCATCTGGAGGCTCTGAGTAGGTGTAGTCTGTCGTGCCTAAATCTTAGCGATCAACTGGGGGCACAGCTCAATCACATGATCTACGGCGCGTCAATACCAACACGTCGTAGTGGGGTTTCGACAGTCGCGAACCAAATGCCCGGCTTGGTTACAATTGTAACACACAATTTGGTTGCGGCCTCGCCCGGCCATGCCTCCACGGCCTCCAGAGGTACCGCCCTGGTAGCCATAACTATCGTTATGTGGGCCTTCAGTGTGCACCCGGTAGGCATCATAGGTGCGACACTCTTCTTCATTGTGGCCTACAGATTTGCAAAATTTACAGTAGGAGTTCTTAGGTCCCTGCCCATACCTTTGCAACAGATAACAGTTCTCAGGTCGGTGTTGACCTGTCATTCTGCAAAGCTCACAATAGAGAACCTGTGGTGGAAAGGAGTTCGGTGCACTGGTCTGCAGGTACTTGTCTATCAGAGGGCACCATTCCTTGTCATGTCCTTCGGTCCGACATTGCGTACACCAGACCTCTTCACGATCAGATTTTCCCTTTTTCATCTCGCGGAGTTCCAGGGCCATCGCAGCTAACTGCGCTTGGATTTGAGCAATCCCAGAGTCATCTTCGACAGGGGCAGTCTCTAGTTTCATTGCGATTTCCAGAGCCTCCTGTTGGTCAGCAACTTTCTGTTGCATGAGTGGAGTTCGGATATGTGGTAATAATGCTGCAATAAACCATTCCTTGTGCTGCACAGGACTAATGGTAAAGCTGACTTGGTCCAGTAGAACTTTGAATCTCTGATCAAAGCCCCAGACTGATTTGCCGCGCCGCTGTTGAATCTCCTTGAGTTCAGTGATGCTCTGCGACTCCGATTTAGGCTTCTTAAATTCTTTGATTATGGCCGCCTTGATCTCTCCTAGAGTAGGGCTCTGAGTGCTGGAAAATTTCATGAACCATGTCAGAGCCCGGTCCCGAAAAGATGTAATGAGCTGCGTGGTTCTCACATCCAGGTCGGTAATACTCTTCGCGTTCCAGACGGCCTCACATAAAAACCAGAACTGTTCTGGATCTTCTGATCCCGTTCCTTTGAA
>LPNX010660683.1:27158-40360 GCA_001517045.1 Pseudotsuga menziesii
TCGAGAGGACGGACAATATGAGCTGCTCATCTTTCTTTTCAATACCACACTATTTCAGCTGCAAAACTAGTGCTTTGAACTTGGAGAAGTATAGCTGCAGTGATTCAAAATTACAGGGACTCAGGGAAATCAATTCATTTTCTATTTGGTGTCCCCTCATCTCATCTGTCTTTCCGAAGAGTTCATAAAGTTTCTCCCATACTTGATCCGGTGAAGTCAATCCATCGAGATGGAAAAGGAGGTCTCGGGAAATACTGAGACATAGGAGGCCATAGGCCTCATCTCTCCGATTGTGCCATTTGATCTTCTCTGCAGTAGCATTGGGCTCTACTTCTATAGCCATAGTCTCCCTGTAGAGGCCTTTCGCTCTAAACAAGATCTCCATCTCTTCTTTCCATTCAAAATAGTTGAAGGGAGTGAGGATAGTTTTCTGTGAATCCATAGCTTTAGAAAATTTGTCCCGGCTGTCAGTAGAAGGCTCCCAGTCTTGATGTCGAACGTGCAAAACAATTTTTGGAGGAGAGTAACAACCTACAATGGCTTTGATACCATGTATAAATTTAGGCCTGCAATAGATTGAATACACTCACAACAATTAACAATTGATCACGCAAAATTATCAACAATGGAGACTAAATATGGAGCTGTAACACTAAATTGTATTAACTGAGTGTACAATAGCCAACCCTGTAATAACATAGGCTACTGAATATATAGAATACATGAGCAAATCGAATGCATAAGGAAGCATCCAAATCTAGCATAAAGCAGGCTTACCCAAAATAGGCAAATGCCCCAAAGGTGTAAAAAGCTGATCCCAAATCTATCAAGGACCCCACGAATTAGCAAGGGCGCATGGGCAAGATAAAGAGTGGTCAAATGGCAGCTCATACATGCTTTTTCATGGAGGAAAGAGTGGAGGAGGAAGAGGCAACAAAGCTGATTCACCTCACCTAGTCTTGCTTTCCTATGTGCCTTAAAACACTGAAAAAGCAGGCAATAAAGCAGAAAAAGCAGAAGGGCACCTAGGAGGCCAGGAATAAAGCAGATTTGATTCCTAAGTCTTTCCCAAGTGCTCCATGAGTCAATAATGGCAAGTTTGACCTCTATGGATAGGCAATTGACAACTTGCACATGGTGGGACTCATGGACTAGGAAAATAAGACAAAATAAATGAAATAATGTCTAAGTGGGTAAATACTATGGGTTGATTATTCTAACATTTGGATAAGTTTGTTCTTGTTTTCCTTGATGACATTATTGTTTATTCTAAGAACGAGGAAGAGCATGAAGAGCACTTGAGATTGATATTAAATTTGCCGAGGGAGAATCAATTGTGTACAAAACTGAGCAAGTGTGACTTCTATAGAGATAGAATTCAGTATTTGGGTCACATTATCTCAGAGGAGGGTATATTTGTGGACCCTAAAAAGATAGAAGCCATTGTGAATTGGCCTACTCCAAGAAATGTGACAGATGTAAGATCTTTTATGGGACTTGCAGGATACTACAGGAGATTCATTGAGGGATTCTCCAAAGTTGCACATGCCATCACTTCTTTGCAAAAGAAGGGGATGAAGTTTGAATGGACATCGAGGTGTGAAGAAAGCTTATAGCAGTTGAAGAGTCTTCTCACCAGTGCACCAGTATTGAAGGTTGTAGATCCAGAGAAAGATTTTGTGGTGTGTACTGATGCATGCGGACAAGGGATTGGAGGAGTCCTTATGTAGGACAACCATGTGATATGTTATGAGTCTATAAAGGTGAAGGAACATGAAAAGAACTATGCCACTCATGATATAGAGCTTGCAGCCATAGTACATGCTCTCAAGATGTGGAGACATTACTTGATGGGAAAGAGATTTGAGCTCAGAACAGACCATTGTCGATTGAAGTATCTATTTGATCAGCCCACTCTGAATGCTAGGAAAGCAAGATGGCTGGAGTTTTTATGTGAGTTTGATTATGAAATCAAGCACATAAGGGGAAAGGAGAATAAGGTAGCTGATGCCCTTAGCAGGAAAGTGCAGGAAATGCATGTGGCATCTCTTAGTATTTTCCAATCGGATTTGAGGCAGCAGATTGTTGATCATGTTGCTGGAGATGAATTGTATGAGTAGGTAAAAGACAAATTGCAACAACAAAGTATTGAGGAGAGGTATGAGGGATATAAGTTGGAAGAAGATGGACTTCTCACTTATAAAGGTAGACTTTATATTCCGAATGTAGAAGATTTGAGGAGAGTTGTTATGGATGAAATCCATCAAGCTCCGTATTCTGGTCACCCAGGATATCAGAAGACAATTGCTACAGCTAGAAAGCAGTACTTTTGGCCAGGAATGAAAAAGGACATGGCTGAGTACATTTCAAGATGTATAAAATGTCAACAGGTAAAGGTTGAGCATCAATATCCAGCAGGTTTGTTGCAACCTTTGCCAATTCCGGAATGGAAATGGGAAGTTATTTCCATGGATTTTATTACAGCATTGCCAATGACTTGGAGACAACATGATTCTATCATGGTTGTGGTTGACAAGTTGACTAAGGCAGCACATTTTATACCGGTTAAGTCTACGTATGAGACTAGAGACATTACAAAGATCTTCATGAAGGAGATATTCAAATTGCATGGATTACCTAAGGCAATAGTCTCTAACATGGATGTCAAGTTCACTTCCAACTTCTGGAAGGGGTTGTTTGCAGAATTAGGTGCAAAGCTGAACTTCAGCACTGCATACCATCCTCAGACAGATGGTCAGATAGAGAGAGTTAATCAGGTGCTTGAAGATATGCTTCGCATGTATGCAATGGACAAACCAACCAAGTGGGAATATTACTTACACTTGCTAGAGTTTACTTATAACAATGGACTTCAGGCATCCTTGGGGATGAGTCCATATGAAGATTTGTATGGAAGAAGGTGTAGGAAACCAGTGACTTGGGATAATCCAGTGAACAGGATTGTGCTTGGGCCAGAGTTTCTCAAGGAGATGGAGCAAGAGGTTGTAAAGATCAGGCAGAAGCTGAAAGTAGCACAGGACAGACAGAAAAGCTATGCAGATAAGCATAGGGTGAACAGGGAGTTCAGTGTTGGGGATCATGTTTACCTCAGAGTGAGGGTAAGGAAGAGTTCCTTGAAGCTTGGTAGTTGTGCCAAGTTGTCACTGAGATACTGTGGGCCATTTGAAGTGCTTGAAAGAATAGGGCCAGTTGCATATAGACTTGCATTTCCTACTATAACTAGAGCTCATAATGTTTTTCATGTTTCTTTGCTTAAGAAATATGTAAATGACCCTAACCATGTGATAAATTGGGATGTGATTAAGGTGGAACCCGAGGGAGAGTTCCGAATTGAGCCAATGCGCATCCTCGACAGGAAGGTCACAATGCTCTGGAACCGAGCCATAGGGCAGGTAAAGGTGCAATGGGAGCACTTTGGACCTGAAGAGGCTACATGGGAGCTGGAGGATGCCATACAATTGGCACATCCATTTTTGTTCAATTTTGCAGAACACTGAGGCGATACCAGTGTAGCATGTTGTTCAATTTTGTAAGCACTGAGGATAGTGCTATTGAAGGGGGAGGGGAATGTCACACCCCTGGTTTTGACCCTATTGCATTAGATGTACATGATGTATATATTGTAATGATCATGGTGTGGAGCTAAAGGCCAAGGCCCCACCATTGATCGGTTATGCGGTATATCGGGGGCATGCGGTATATATTATGTTGGTCATCATGTAAATATGCATCTTCAATTAATTAAATGAACCCTACTAGCTACGATCGTGGCAACTAAAATGAGAAAGGGGCATGATTTTCACAAGGATAAGGGTGGGGAAATTGTCAAAACTTAGCCAATGAGGGAAGAACCCATGTGTCATATCCCCTTGTCTTACCCAACCACCTTCATTGAGAATTGCTGGTGGTGGTTGAGGCAGTTATTGTTTTGCGAGTGGGGTGGCAGGACTGTCAGTCCATGCCTACATGCACACTCCACCACGGTTGACTTTATAATGGCCAAAACCACTGCCATCACTCACGCGGACATCGGTTCTCTTCACACCTGTGCTGAACACTCACACACTCACTACTCGCGTCTATCCACTGTTCTATTTGTCCACGCATGACCTAGAATTCTTTCCCCTCCTCACGCAGGGATCATTGGCTGTTGTTGCTCACGCGCAGGAGCGATCCTGGTGTTACCGATGTCGTTTTTCCTTTGCGGATTTGCGAGTGGTGAGGCTATATCCTTTCCTCATGGGATACGTGGTGGGTTTTGTGTTGTTACCATCTACACAAGGAACTGGGAGCTGTGCTCTTTCATTCCCATTTGTAGCTATATGCTCTTCTCTCAGACTGGTATGGTCGTTTAATTTTCTGTCATTTAAATGTTGAGATTGGAGCTGTGGTTCTTCCTGTGAGTCACGGTGGTCGTTGTCCTTCTCAAGGTCTGTTGCAATTGTTGTGGCTTATTTATGTTTGAGGGCCTGTTGCAAGTCTTCCTCATGCACAGACCGTTTGGAATCATTTTCCCCACGTTGTGAGCGGTGCTCACTGTTTATGGTTTTGGGATTGTTGTTTTCCCACGTTCATTGGTGCATTTGGGACTGTTGTAAATTCGCTTGAGAGTCATTCTGGCCATGATAGGGCCAAGAATGACTCAGAATTTGTCTTCCCTATCTTAAGCTGTATCAGTTGATTGATTGCACGAGTGCAATGGTTTTTCTTTGGACTGTGTAGGAAGCAAGGATGGGGGCTTGGTTTGCTTGATAATCCTAGTGGCTAGGAACCACACAGACAGAGCTAGATGGCTAGCCTTCTTCTCCATCACCCCTGAATAGCACTGGAAGGGAATGCAGGGCCTGAGGCACTATGTAGCAGAGAAGGGGCTGATTCCTTGTGTTGGGTGTGTTTGGGTTTCTTAGAGGTCAGGCTAGTTCTAGTGTAGGGGTTCTTGGCTCTGTAATGAGCTCACCAGCTTAGCGTTGAGCCTTTCCCACTCGTTGATGGCCTGATAAACCCAAATTTGTTGGCTTGGCTGTGTTTTATATACCTTTGGCTATGTGTAAGCCTACTAATTCCCTTATTCCTTAGAGAATCATGCCCAGCTCGGGGGTGGCAATGCTGCTGAGAGATTAAGGAGCACGCTGGCCTATGGTTGGGTGGAACGTTGCAGTGACGTAGCTGGTTGCGGAAGAATTCATCATAAGATAAGTGATCTTGTCCCTTTTTACTTCTGCAAACATATATATTTTCTGTTAATGATATTATGAACATGTTGAATGCATCCATGTATGAATGTTGTTGGTTTCTGCTGTGCGAGATACATAGTTGTAGTTGTGTATGTTCAACAATTGCATCTGTGCATGATAAATATTCATGGGTGCACATTCCAGTTCAAATTTTTTGTTTCAGTAGTTTTATGAATTCTTAGAATGTACATGTTCATGGGGCTGGTAGCCCAGGTGGTTAAAGCCATGGTGGTCGCGTCCTCTTCACCGGTCGGACGCATGGGGACGTGACACTAGTTTCCTAGGTTGGGGATGGAAGCTTTGGGATTTGGAATAAGGGGGAAAATAAATGATGTTTGAAAATTAGAATGGCATAAATATTTAATAAAGTATCTAAATAAATAAATATAAGGCAAAATCAAAGTGGCAATTGATCATGAATACACATGGAGGATGTGGGACTCACACAAGTTGACTTTTCTATGCCACATGGAACCCTTCTCTTATCATTCGAATCCATAAGAAGCCATAGGGACTTGGGATGATTTGGAAGGTCAATATACCTAGAATGAACCAATTAAGGTTGAATTGGAGTGGAAGAGTACCTCTAATGGAAGAGGAATAGGAAATTTGGAGCTAGTGAGATGCTAGGACTAGATTCCCTAGCTCTATGTCAACAATGATTAAAATGCTATGACACCTATGACACATATAATATATGAAGGCTAACATCTGACATATATTACATGTGAGGTCAAAATAGAGCATCCAATAGGGCATGCATTTGATTTGGGTAAGCTCAATGCGATCCTACTCAAATTGGGGGAAGATGGAAGGCTAGGAAAGGGAGGACACATCGAAAATCATGAACACACACACTAATTCGAATTGTATTGAGTTTTTGGATGGATTGATAACCTTATAAGGCTAAGGATTTTTATAAAATATAGGAATAAACAAAGAGCACAGATTTTGTTCATTTGAGAAATTGTCATTTGTGAATTGTGAGAGTGAGTGGATGACTAGTTTTCTTGCCTTGGCCAATTTCGAGGGTGAAAGATTAACATCCAAGTTGGTGTTTAGAGAGGCCACTGATTTATTTCATGGAGATTTAATTTAGTTGTATTTGCAGGTTTAATATACATGGAATCTCATGGTTTCTTCTATTGCAGCACTTTCTCTCAACCATTTCTAGTTTTTATTGCATATTCTTGCTCATGGAGGGATTGCACTTTGGGTGAGTGTTGGCAAGAAACACCCTTCAGAGCATTTTTTAACACAAGTAATTTGAAGATTGATAATTTTCAAACAATATTGGTTCTTTTTGTCTGGATAAAAAAAACTCATCATGGATATCTTAGGAGTTCCCTAAGAATCTTTGATTCTTAAGGCACTCCTGACAAAAAATTACTTGATTGATTGATTTGGATGGGTTGAACATCAGTTAGAGAAAAAATCGACTCTAATGATCTTAACTCTTCATTTCTGTCAATCATCAGGAAGAATATAATTACAGAAGATTAGTAGCTCCTATTTTTCCACTCATCACTCATGTTTGATTAAAATCAAATGAATTTATAAATTATTAATTCAAACTAGTTACCACATGGTGTGATAACTGTTATTGTCTGATTCATATGGAAAATTTGGTGAAGCTTCATCACTTCTGAAGTATTTATCTTATCTTAGTTGTCATAAGTTTTAAGGTGGATTTAATGTGATCTTCATGAACCCTACTATACTATATGCTCATCGCTTATTTCGAATTCGTCTTTTTGAAATGGGTTAGTATCCAAGTTTGTGATGAAGGTCTAAAGTCACTTTAAAGGTTTGACATTGGTTTGTTCACATTATAAAATTATTCTCTGATCATTTTTTGACCTTTACCCTAAGATATTGATTATATATTAAGGTGATCACATTATTATGATTGTATTCAATAAATGAAGGATTAGGGTTTTTGGAAATTATTTGGTCATGTGTTAAAAAAAAACCGATGAGTTAACCTCCATTATCAACACATTATGAAATCACAATTAATGCTGAAGTAATGGTGGAACTAGGGTTTTGGTAGTCATGTCGCTTGACGGTTGTTATCTGTCAATCCTTAATCATGCAAACATCAATTGCAATAACTCATCTGTGTGACTCTCCTACGACTCATAATGTTTTGGTAAGTTATTTTCGAAACCTCTTGTCTTTGCCAATTCACGTTATGATGAACTTACAAAAAGGTTTTTAGGGTTTTGATACAATAGGGTATTTTGGAATATTGTTGGTAATGCTTAGACTGTTGATAAATCAACTGCATCTTTTAATTTGTGTTTCAAAAACCCTAGAGGTTTGTGTATATGTTGCCATGGCTCCAGTGTCTAGGTTCGAACTTATTGGTGACGAATATCTGTATGCTGCTCCTGAGTGTTGAGAGATCGTATCGAGGTTTGGATGATTGGAGTTCCTTCGGAAATTTTTTGGTTTTAATATGGAAGTATCTAAGGCATTCCCAAAGTCATTCAATGGGGATCATGCACATGTGGGAGACATTGAAATTAAGCTGTCTAAGAAATTCATTTCTCAAGTTATTTGCTTGCCACAAACTGGTGAGAACTGGTATAAAGGAAAACATATTAAAAGCGACCAGTGGAAAGGGTTTCTTACCCCTGATCATCAACAAACCAAGTTCAAATCCGGCTTTCCCTCCTGGTTATTAATGAAGAAATGGAGGGCTCTTCTGGAGCTAATCATCAAGTATGTAACTTGCGAAGGTAGGCTGTCTCAGATGCAATTTTATCACCTTCGCCTGTTGATGATATTTAAAGGGTACCATCTCAATATGCCCTTTTTCTTTTTGAACAGTTTACACAAAATGGAATCCACTTATCAGTCTAATGTTGGGGATAAAAATATGATTTTATTCCACCATGGGTTAATTAAAATTCTTATGTCTAGTGAGTTGGAAGAACTAGGTCAGACCTGGGATTCTTTCCTTGTGTGAAATGGGTTTGGGGTTAACGAGGAATGGCCCAAACAGAGGCCTAGGGTTCGATGTAGGCATGTAAAAAATGAGGATTATGAGCTTGAAATTGAGGACTCTGGTTCTCAGGATGATTTGGGTGATGAAGGGTTTCATCCTGACCAAAACCTAAGTATTGATGATGTAAAAATTGAGGTGGAAACTAGTGTTGAAACTCCTGCAAATAATTCTCGAGGTCAAGGAAGGAAACCCTCAATTCCCATAACTTGTTAAAACAAGAATTCTTCTCATGCACATGTTGATATGAAACAAACAGAGGCTAAAGACCAGACTAGCCGTGCTATGAGAAATCCGACTATACGAAGAACCACACACAGTATGACAGACGCTTTGCTTGCTAGGAGGAATTTGAGTGTTGGGGATATCTCAGTTGTTGAGGTGAGTGACTCTTCAGATGTTTGACCACATCCAATGCCCATAGGCCCATATATGCTAGATCTTAAATACGTTTCTATCTCTGCAAACAAGGTTGTTGAAAGTCAGCAAGAGAATCATGAGGGTGACCAAGAAATTGATAGAAAGCCTTACTTAAATGAATAAGCCTAAATAAACTTGAATAGAGATTCGAAGGACCAAACTGATCCAAATCCTCATGCCCAATTGATTTCTTCACTGCAAATAGATTTAAAAGAAGCATGAGTTATACAAAAAATTGCCCTGGAAGAAATTACATCTTTAAAAGCTGAAATGATCACCTAGATTGAGAAATGGGATGTTTTAAGAGGAAAGAAGTTTAAATGAAAAGAACTGATTAAAAGGATTTTGTTAAAGAATCAAAGATTGAAAAGATAGAATAGGATTAACAGGACCATGGCTGTCCGGTTCAGAGCTAAACTAAATGAATCTAGGAGAAGCGTACCTATTTGATTCTCAGTCGAGTCGGCCTTAAAAACTTGATATTTTTCTTTTCCAGTGACTTCTAAATTTTGGCTTTTGTATCTTAAATTATTCCTACAGAGGATTTTGGATAGATCCTTAAAGGTTAGTGATATTTTGGGTTTGTCAGTTTTGGTTTTCAATTCATGGTCCAAATGATCAAATTGATATATCTATAGAATTAAAATTCTACAGATATCTCACTCATGCTTAATTGATCATCATTAAATCTGGCTAAACAACTTTTTGTTAATATTTATAGGTGTCAAAGAAACTGTTGGGATAAAACTGGATGCTGGTCTACATTTGTGTCTTTTGACTGTATGTGGCTACTCAATGAAGAATGTTCAGTATTTACAACTGATTTGATGCTCAGTGATTACTTCGTTCCTATTTATAAGCTTCTATTGGCATGGATTATCCAATATGGTGTTACTATGATTTGGAGAGTATAATGTTGTATTTTCTCCAATAAGTTAACCTCTTGGCGTATATTTCTCTCCGGATGATTTTACAACAACATGCCTATGATTCTGGTCATGGTTGAACCATATTTGGATAGGATTGAGCTTTTTCCTGAGGAATAGGATTTCTAGTTAGTCAGTTGTAGTCTTTTAATTTCCTTTAGAAGCAACGTCTAAACTGAAGCAAAGGGTTGGAATCCTGGAACTTGTGATGAACAAATATAATACAACACTCAATATCATTCTGTATATTTAAATTCCTTTAGAACTATTTTTGAGGATTACTATATTTTACAAAAATACTGAAGACATTAGCTAAGTTTATCAGTTATATCATGTTGTCTTAATATTGTTTTCCCTGTATTGAATTTTCTTTTCATATGTATGTATCTTTATATTATATGTGAAAGCATTTTTGTTAATGGATTTTGAACAAAGTACTTAGTGTTGAAGTATGGATGATTAGTTTTCATGTGGGAAAGTGAATGAGCTTCTTCATGTTTCATTTCTTCAGTTGATAATGATATGGTTTTATACGAAGTATTGACTGTGTCAGTTGACTTTATTCATTTCAGCGTTAGTACCTGAGTGTATTTTTCATGCTTCAATACTATGTTAAATTTATTTCGATTATGAGTTTTATTTCATTTTCGAATTAATTTATGATAAAATGTTATTTTATTGTAAGTTGATTTAGATCTATTTCTGCTGATAGTAGGCTTCCCTAACATTGCATGATCATAGATCAAATTTTCTAATAAAACTTGTTATCATGTTATTAATTCCATCTCCCAGTTTGGGATAGTTATATTGCATCTTAGTTCATTATAGAGCAAGATTAGGAGCTACTATTATTTTTCTGTTTTAGCTTAAAGGTATTTGTTAGCATTAGTTAGTCAATTTTAATTAGATTTTTTTTAGATGAAGATTTGATTAAGTAGAACTTACCATATACATCCCAAGAGACTCTCTACTTTGATAGAACATTTCAGAGGTAGCAGGGCCTTTATCCTATGAGAGACAGTCACACCAAACACACATAAGATTGCAGTAAGTCGAGTGTGTGGGTTGTCTTTCTGTAAGTTGGCCTAGGTCAGTTTTTCTGGCCAACAGTGAGCTATTGATTTCTTTGCGGAGCTTATAATGCCCCATTATTTTATGTTCTTATGTAAATTATATGTATTTAAAGTTCATAATACTCTCATTTTTAAATACTGAAATATTTCATGTATAAATGTTAATCAATGAAGAAATAGTGCCATTTCCCCACTATCTTGTTGTGAATCAACTTGATGTTGACGGATTCGAATGGATAAGTAAAAAAATGATGGTTAATGGATGAATGGACTGTTATTTATGAATTTAAATTTCATAATACTCTTAGGTCAAAATACCCAAAATATTTCATGTATAAATGTTAAACAATGAAGAAACAATGCCATTTCCCCACTACCTTGTTGTGAACCAATATAATGTTGATAGATTCGAATGGATAAGTGAAATACTGATGGTTTATGGATGAATGGAATTATATTGATGGATGATATGAGTTTAATTTTCAGTACATAACATTTGGATTTATTTTTTTGAGTTTCAAAGCATTTGGAGAAGTTTTCCTATCATTTCCCCCAAGGTTGAAACTAGTCTTTCTGCATCTGATTTAAGGGAGTTATACAAGAAATTAAAAGTTGAATGGTGATGCATATGAGTTCATATTAATGTCATTTACATGTACCCTAATTCCATTCAGAAATTCTATCTAGATTAAGTCCATTTGGGAAGCCATTTTCAATATTCATTGTGGGGGAGTTAGAACCCCAAATTACTAGCCACAACTCCGACCTCAACCAAAATCTTAAAAAAGTTTGTAGAATCCTTTATAGGTTCATAAATATTCCCTGAAATTCATATTAAAACCTTAATATCATTCATATACCTTCTGTGGGATCATTTGGACCAATTTCGATACCTAGACATCAAAACTAGTTAAAGGTCGAAATTGGGAAAAAGGTGGAAACTTGGTCATTGTAATAAAAATTGAAAAAAGGGACATTACAATACCTTTCCATCAAAAAGATTAAATCACAAAATCCCGATACCTATTCCTACAAGAAGAATTTAATATTAGATTCTTCCAATCATCGTCATCATCATATTGTGTTAAGTCATATTGGAAGGTGAAGTCATATTCCTCTTTTCCATCTATATCATGATGACTAGTTTGCTCTAGAAAGTCATAATTAGCTTCTTTTGAGTCCATGCCAACCCCAATTTTATTCAATTTTGATCCCCAGTGATCTTGCATAGCTGATCGCTCACACATAGGATTGAAGCTCTGAAATAAGAGAAGAGCAAATGAGTACAGTTGTGCATTAATATATAGGAGGCTTATGTTCACAAAAAATGTCATTATAAATTGTGAATAGTATCAATAAAAAACAAAAATAAAAACAAACTATCTAGATAAATTGTTATTTTAAAGTAATTCAAGTTCTAGACTCTTATTAAGGTCAGTCCTAAGAATAAAAAATTGAAGAAAGATATGAAAATTTACTAACCACAGCAAAAACAATTTTCCCAAAACAAAAGTAGTCATAGAAGAAAATAACAAAAACGTAAATGATGACCTATCAACCCATGAATTTAGACCTTGTTGTTTCACTTCTCAAAGAGTTTGAATAATATCAAACCAAAGGAAATTGGACTACACTGAACTTACTTTCAACCCATTCTTAAAATACCTCGTGATGTATATCATGTAAATTATGGATATTGACTAAATATCTTCTGGAGAATATATTTAATCCAATGGAAACATACATATACTGGTAAAAAATACAAAATGGATCCAGCGATGAATAGGGAAAGAATAAGAGTAATGGATCAACCATTTTTTATGCTTAACTAAAATGTTATTGTCAGATGTTAATACATACTGAAATTTCTCTGCAACGCTCACAAGATTAAGGTAAGTTCCATGGGAATTTGGTCATTCCCCACTTTATCACTTCTTGTTTTCTGTTAATGTTTAAGTCCAGTAATGCTTGATAAAAATTTTCATATTGTAGCTCATCTTATAGTACCGTCACAAGATACTATAAGAAATTAATTAACCTTGCTTTATTTTACTCCCTTCTATCCATGTCATTTGATTTAGTCAAAATTTTCATCTGTACAGAATGTTTATTAGTTAAGTAAACCTAATTAATCCATCAAAGTTGAGCCTTGCTGATGAGTTAACTCAACATCTAGACTCAGAAGGTTTAAGGAATCTTCCATCCATTACTTGATGTTTATAGAAAAGAACAAAATGAAAAAAATAAAGCAGCATTATGTTACTGATTACAGAGTCTTGATAACACCAAGAATGATGTAGGCTACAAAGAGCTAGGAGTTAACTCTGACATGTTTGATTTTTTGGCTTATGCTGGGTGAGGAAACCAAAGTTATTTGAATCAGACTCAAAACAAACTTGCAGAGAACTTTGACTATGAGTGGACTTGGTACATCCTTTGACTTGGTGTCAACTCAGAAAAATTAAAAAGTACATAAAATATTAAAAATACAAGCAAACCTATACACACACACACACAC
>LPNX010660683.1:40667-80062 GCA_001517045.1 Pseudotsuga menziesii
ACTACAAGTTTATGAGAAAGGGAATCTATTAGGCCTGTGCTACTCGAATATAATGTTGTTTGGACATACATCATAGGTCACCTTTTCATTTTGCTTCAACCATCAACTAGAGAAACTTAGTTTTTATCAAATATGGGAAGCACTAATAGGTTTTATTTTACAGTAGTATATTGAAGACGCCGCCTTGGTTCTAGAAGGCATTATTATCGTTGTTTTTTTCTATCAAGGATATTGGAAAGTCCTTATTATGAAACTATTTGGGTCTTGCAATTTTTTGAATTATTTTATGTGACATTTTGTCTTTTTCCATTTAGATTTGATTGGTGTTGAAATTATTTGATTTTACTCACATTAGCAGTCACACCGTTATGAATTGCACATGAATTGTACTAGATTCTAGAGACACCTTCCAAATAATTTTGAGGTTAGGTTGTAAAGCGAGTTTTAAAATTCTATCTAGTAAAACTTGTATATGTTATTGAGATATGCATATTACACATAGAATTCATTCTTTGGGTTTTATGTGCATTCAATACAATACTCATACGGTTTTGATGTCCATTTCTGCAAAACATATATGGTTTCGACATTAGAAGCATCAATGTTTGGTTTTATACTTGTCGTTAAACATCAGTTTGAACCAAACAAAGTTATGGGATGAAAATCATATTAAACTCGAGATTTCTCCAAAAGTTGAGATTTATGAGAACAAAGCACTGCTAAACTCTCTTGAAGAATAAAATATTGTCTAGATGTATAAGTGCAACCCTATTATTGGCTATTTGTACTATATAGTATAGACACCTTCCATACCATTTTAATGTTAAGTTGTAAACTGAATTTTAGAATTTCATTTCGTGAAAATCATAGAGCTTATTTAGCTATGCAGAATACATATAAGATCCATTCTTTGAGTTTTATGTTCCTTCAAAACTGAAACTCATAGAGGTTACTTTCACTTCACATTTCTAATGATGATCATTTTTTTGAGTTGAGATGCTTTCACATGGCTCAAACTATATAATTTCACCTTTCCACAACATTTTTTCAATCATAGAGTCCACATGTGCACGCTTTCCTAGAGTTCCCTAGGTTTTGAGGCTATTTGTAGCATGCTTGTACTATTCCTAGGGTATCATTATTTAGAGTTGTTGCATCGGAGAAAGAGATTTACCTACCATTCGTTTTCTTGGTACGTGGTTACCTTCTCAAGGTATTGTTGGCATTTTTCTAATTTCATATTTTTGTGGCTATTACAAAAGCTAGGGTGGTGATGTGATACTAAACCATCTTAAATTATTCAAAATGGAGCTATCTCTTGTGTTATGGATCTTTATTAGAATTAAATATTCATTTTGTTGCCGCTTTTGCTTGTGTGAGGTATGATATCTACCAAACCCACTCAATATTATCTAATGAAAGGAATCTACAACCATTTATATTTGTTCATTGAAGTATGCCCAATTTGTGCAATAAGAAGGAGAAAGTTGAAGTCTTGGAGGTCCAACATTGTCAAAAAATGAATATTGTACTGATTGTATTAAGGACGAGGCCGGAATGATAGTTTCAACTAATAGTTACAGAGATAAAATATTATCCATGAAAGATGCAGTGGAAGTTGTGCTTGCATGGTGTCACCTATATGGGAATCAGTATTATGTTTCTAGAACATGGTAAAAATTTCATAAAATTTTTGATATGCTATTTACATTGGCTTTCCTTTTAATTTGTTTTGTGATTTGTATTTTTAATCAATTTCTGAGTAATTTTCTGCTTATCCATCCTAGACTTTTTTGTTTGATATTTATGAGGGATCAACATTGTTCTTGCTTCCTAATTTAAAACTAAGAAATTTTGGGCAGCACATAAGAGTTATAGTGTTTTCTTGCAAAATGATTGAAGCTGGTCTAAATATGTTATGGTTTTTTTTTATTGGTAGTTTTGACATGCTAGAGTAATTCTTGTTTCTTTGATCCTTTTACTTAGGTTGATGAAATGGATGCAGAATAAAATTGTGGATGCACCTTGCGACGGTGATGTTGGTCCAACAACTTATCCTAGATGTATTAATAGAGGTATTTTTCCAGAACAAACAACCAGTGGCAAGTGAAATTGATACCTAAGAGTATTTGCAGTTCTTTCCTTGAAAAATGATTTGCATTTTGAACCTAATAATAATTTAGGCTATATTCCCTTTTCATTGGATTCAAAGGCTTGTGCATTTTGTGAGACAAAACTAACACATGAATCCATCCGAGAAGACCATCAGACGTAAATGGCTCCATTTCTACAGATTCCTATGGAATAAGATAAAAGGGGCTATGGTTTGAGGAGGGTTTGTGAAATACATTATCTCTTTTAATGTCAAATCTAGATTTTTAGTCCTACCCATTTTGCATGATTTAGGGAAACCAAGGCGGAACAATGACATAGGAATGAGTTGTTGTCTTCGGGTAAAAGAATTGTCGTGTCACTTGAATGTATATATTATTTGGTGCCTTCATTCTGGATCACAGAATGGAAAGCTTACTTGACAGTAAGTGGCAAGAATACTTCTACAGCAGAAGAGCCACAAAATTTGGAGCGTTCTATGGAATCTATTTTATGCAGAAAGGTATTTTAAATGAATTGATCAGCCTTGTTAAAAGTAAACTTTCAGTGACATACTATCTTGAACTATGTTTATTTGAATCTTGCTATTTGTGTCCTAGAAGTTTTCTGCTAATACATTTTTACATTCATGTGTGAAAAATTCTCTACAACTATAGTTGTGTTTTACAAGGTTATCCTTAGATCGAGTGAACTAGGGTGTTAAGAGTGTCTCTAGCTGTCTTATTTTAACTATGCTCTAGTATTTTATGCTAATTATTTGGTTAAATGATTTTATTGTTCGATATTATTGTGGTCATTGTGAATGGATTCCATAATTTGTTAGTATGGTAGGCTATACTTCTGTTCAAATCTAATCTTCCAGGGTTAGAGAATGTGAATGATAATTAAGGAGTCCAAGGAAGGCCTTGGGAATTTGGAACCCAAGGGTCATACCATTGTATAGGCAAGTACATACATTAATGAGAATTCATGCTTTGAAGACTATTCTACTTATGTTTGTTTAACCTTTTCTTGTATTCCCATTCAATCATTTAACAGTGGTATTAGATCCAATTTGAACCCTTATCATGTGCTAAGAATTCTTTCCTCTCCCTGAACCCTAATCCCTATTTGTTGTGCTGAGAAGACACACCCTTCTACATGTTTGAGAGCTGGGAGGTGTTGAATAACATGGAGTATTTCTTCTCTCTACACTTCTAAACTACAATGGACAAGTATTTGTTGCTCCTAAGTGTGAGAACCAGTGTGATGAAAGAATTACAATTTAGGTATATTATTTCCAGATATTCAGAGTACATCTTTCATTCTATCTACGTTGGTGTTATGAATTTGTGGAGATATACATCAATGAATGAGAATGAGAGTGAATGTCAAAAAAATTATAATAGTTTCTCTGAGCTTGCTATGTGTGATTAAATAGACCAGAAAATCACCAACTCATCACACGTTTCAAAATCATTTTTTTTTAAATTTTGTAGAACCGTCGCTATAGAGACAAAACTCATTTTTAAAAAAATACCATGAGCCGTTGCTATAGCAACAAAAATCCTTTTAAAGAATACCATGAGTCGTTGCTATAGCGACAAAACTCCTTTTTAAAAAAATACCATGAGTCGTCGCTATAGTTAGGAAACCCACTTTACACAAATTTTCATGGCCCTCACTATAGCAATGGAACCACATCACTATTGTGACAAACATTCCTTTCATGTTTTGACGAAAAACTCCGTCGCTAGTGTAGCAACTTTGTCGATACATGAAAGGAAGTTTATTCACTATAACGATGGAATTTTGGACCTTTATTGCTACCAAGTTGTCACAATAGAGACACTACTTCCTTGCAATAGAAACTATCCATTCATCACAATAGTGACTGTTGGGTGTTATATCGTCTTGATTAATTCACCTAATATTTAATTATCGACCGGGGTTGGTAGGATAATATTTGACACCAAATATATGCGAAGATAGAGATATTCCTATGGTTTCGTGGAAATACTTTAATAAACAAAAGATTGAAAGATCTTTCAAAATGAAAAATCGATTCAAACTCCTAACAATTCAACTATTAAGGTAATTTTACTGAAACAGAATACTAAATCAGAGTATAGAAAATAAACTACTTTACTCTATAAACAATTACTAGATAATAAAGATATATACAATGCTACTTCTATACAGGAAAAACCACTCTTTCTAGTAATTTTTATTGAATAGTTTCAAGAACGAATGATGCAAAGAAAATTTATATTGGAAACATAAGTACAATAATTAGATTGATAAGTTATTTTATAAGAAAATAACTTTAGACAAAAAAGGATACTATCAACAACTAACTTTTCAAGTGAAATACTAGGATGCAAAGGAAGACCTAACTTATAAGAAAATAGAAAACTTAATAACAAAAACTTCATAAAAAGAAACAAGTAGAAAACTTAATAAAAAAGAAACAAGCAGAAAACTTAATAAGAATAACTTTGAATTCTATCCTACAAGTCTCTTTCAATAATCACACAGTTGAAAAAGGAACAGTATATAGGCTACTAGTATAAGTTTCTAAGGATAACACATCTAACACTAAGTTTTACATGCAAATGGATAAATCAATCCAAAGGCATGATCACAAAACAATACAAAAATATTAGTTAAAGGAATCATAAACAAACAAAAGAAACAAAACATAACATATCTCAAATTATGTTCAAAGTGAGAGGAGAAAACTTTAATAAATAATCTAAAAAAATATCACTTTTAGTCTTAATGTTAAATAGAACTAACATCTAGCTATTACAGTTAAAGCATACTTGAAATACTAAATAAACAGAGCTTAAAACAAGTTCAAAACACATTAAAAACACTAAAAACAAAATGACATACTAGATGACAGACTGAACTGTAGGTCTAAAAGGGGTGTATGAATAATAGTTTAAACAGGTTGTCCGAATGACAGTTTATACAATTAAAATAATAGAAAATAAACTAAGTGATCTAATCTTCAGCTGAATTTGTGCACATGTACATACAATGCATAGAGGCAGTAAATAAACCTACTTACTAATCAAATTTGACAGCGAAACAATCTTAAACTAATTCATAAAAAAAGAATCATTGCATATTACACTAAGAAACAAAATGGAATTTAAGTTGAATGAACTTATAACCGAAAGGAAATACACATAATTGAATCTATTCTAACTTGATAAAAAAAATCTATTCTATATACTTGCAAATAAAAGTGAACAATAAAACTGGAAATGAAATGACTGAAAGCAGACTATGCGTGCAACTAGCTATTTAACTTTGGAAATGAGATTCATTAAAAGAAGCAAATGACATATATGTTTATAGTAATTTAATAACAAAAGAAAACTAGAAATTAAACTAACTACACAAGAAAAGGTAATGAAACTACACAAGAAAGTAAACCACTGGTTGATGAGGGGCCATCCCAGCAATCAGGGGTGATTCCTATCTAACGCTTACTTGAACACAATCAAGAACAACAGAACATACAGCTTTGATTAAAAATAAGGAACATAATTATAGCGTGGTTAAGAATGACGAATCACATGTATAAACTAGTTAAACTACTAGCTAGCTGAGCTCTCACGTAGAGGTTGATATATATATTTTTTACAAGGGATGAGAAAGTCGACCCTTTAGTGGTCAACTGATCTCTAAATTTAGTCAACCATTATGACCATTAACTCATCAAATTCCAATGCACAGTGTTCTCCTTTTTCTTCGCACGTCGGTTCTCTTCATCGTGTGATGTGGCATACATGATCCTTTATCATGGTTGGTGGAGTGGTATCAGGAAAAGGAGAGCACGTTGGTGAGTCTTCTAGAATGAGAATCATGCTATCATCCAAACGTGTGGACTAGTGGTGTTGTGTCGAGCAAAGGCAGTGTGATTGTGAGTCTTCTAGAATGAGGACTTCTCCATCAACCAAATGCATGGACAATAGGTAGTTTGCATACCGTTCCAATGTTTTAATGCCTAGAATATTTTATCAACAACACACAATCTAGTTAACGACCTAGATGGTGAGCTAGATATGCTCTACGCATATCTAGCTGAGTGCGTGTCTATTTGTTAACTTGTACAAAGGATATATAACCTGTAAACAAATATACACATAAATTAATATATCAAACAAACTTCAAACAATGTCAATTTTAATCAATAAAATCGTAAAATGATAATAATAAACATATTTTAGTTAAATATAAAATTAATTCATACCTGGGGATGAATAGTGATCTACATGACGAAAAATACGCAAAAATACGACAAAACATCTGTTTAAATGAGTAATTTAACTTCCAAAAATGATAACAAAACTAGGATCAACATTCCCCCAAATCAGAGAAATGTGAGGTCCCCTTGAGCAAAAAGGAAGATAACTTAGGAAGAAGGAAGATGAAGGAGGTGTTAAAAATTTATTCTTTTGGCTTGTGCTTTCAAAATAGCATGTCTTTCATGTCAAAAATTGTATGTATATTAAATGGCTTTGTTGAGTTCTTTAACATTCTTAATTTGATAGATCTCAGGTTGAAAACAATTTAGCATTGTTCAACAGTTATGATACAGGATCTTTTTGTAGAGGGTGTAAGAAGAAAATTGCTAAAACAGCTCTACAGAAATAATGGTGATGAAAAACGATGAAATAGCAAGAATTTCGGCCTGTTTAAGAGATCACGCTATCATAGCAAACCTTGAGATGTGTTTCATTAATGAGCATATGCACTAATGGGTGAATTCATAAGGTTTGTAATTAGTTCAACCATGTCCAAATTAAAACTCTGGACAAGTTGAATGTATGACGCGAAGGAATAGATCACATTTTCAATAACCTTGATTAATAACAAGATTAGTCATTTGATATTTTACATGTGTGATTGGGTAAGAGGATAGGGTTGGAAATAGTGAAATGATGACTAAAAATACTTTAAGGTCAAAGCGTCCACATAAAGGTAAAAGCTATTTTCCAAAAAACAAAATTTGGTTTACAAAATTTAATCATTAGTGCTATAATATTACAATGGTTTATTCAGGTCTTCATTTGGACCATCATTCGACTCTTTGTACAAACCTCCATATAGTTCTTCATATTGATTTTTTCTGTGAAAATATGCTTCATGCTATAACTAAGTTCCATTGCTTACATAATCCTGAAAACACTTATCATTTGTCAAAGATAAATAACTGTCATAAATAATGAAAATAAAAACAGTCTAATCTTTCCTAATCCTCCCCCAAACCAAAGATATGGCGTGTACTCGAGCCATACAAGAAAGAAAAATTGATTGTTCCAGATAAGTAAATAAAAAGTTATATCATGCTGTTAGTATTTTGTAAGAAAAATAAAAACTAACTAGTAAATGGAAATGATTAAGATATGTATATTCATGAAAAATACAATAGTGTTGTTGCAGCTACAACTATTTCCCCAAACTTTTTAATTTTAGGGCCCCCCCTTTTATTTTTTTTTCTTCAAACTCGCCTAGGAGTATTTTATTATTGCCAAAGTTGCCCTAAGTTCAGAAAATTCCTCAAAAAACTTGGTCTTTTTACTTTTTTGTATCGGATGATTAGTCAACTATTCTTTCAATATCAGAAGCGTAGTGGAATAGCCGTCTAACGTTGTGGAAGCAGAGTTACCTAGCCTACCGAGTGGTCTATAGAAAACCTTGGCCGATGCATCGAAGTTAATTTTCTTTATCCTCGGACCTTGCTTTTCGAAATTTTGGTTCCTTAGTTTCAGATGTATCTGGTGTAGCGGATGTTCCTTCACCTTTTCGTTTTCGATATACGATTATTTATTTTTCCCGCTATCAAGTTGGTTGACTAGAACAAGCCAGGGTTGCAGTGTTTATATCACCTGACGTTGTAGAGTGATAGTCCTAAAACAATCTGAAAGCATTATGTTTTCTCTGCTGAGTCCAAAAAATCTAACTCTGTCGAGGCTCGATACCCATTTCCCAAAGTAATCACTAGGATGGTAGAGTTGTCTATAGCCAACATTGCAGAAGGCTAGTAGTAAGTGATTATGAGAATAGTGATAGTGCTTCTGACATCCGATATTGTTTTAACAATATAGTGCTGGGTTTGTAGTTCTTTTTATGCCCGTTGTTGCGGATATCCTCTGGACTATTTTTTCGATGGTTTTAATATTTTCCCGCCGATTGTTTCCCACCCGATCAAAGGTTAGATATGTGTGTTATGTGTTGCCATATGAATTTTCATATTGCACTATCGAAACCGTCCATAGTTGTGCGCATGCAACTGTCAAGACCTTGTTCTCCCTGCTCTACACCCATGGAGTTTTTCGTCTCATCTAGTCATTTGCGTCACTATTTCTAGGTAGGTTTACCTATGGCCTTGTTACTTTGGGTGTTGTTGGTTGATTTTGATTCGTTTAGCAGATGGAGGTTAGGTTTTTCACATAGGGGGTTAGGGTTTTTTCCTTCCTTGCATTTCTCTTATGAATATTTTATCTCATTTAGGGCATAACCCTTTGCTTGAGTTTTCATTTCATGGGAGGTTGAGTTTGTCTGTCGTTGAGTGTTATGTATGCGCCTACGTTTCTTGCACGAGGTTGTAGGGCATGGTGTAGACAAGCATTTCTCTATCTACACCACCCTATTATTGGACATCTTATGGTTGGCCAAAGGTTAAGAAGTCGTTTTTCCTTTAGGTATGTTTTCTCGTGGGATTCAGGAGGGCGCTTAGTTGATTAGGGGTTTTTCAAAGCAGTTTTCGATCAAGGTTTAGGAAGTTCAATAGAATAATATTTGAGTTTGGGATTTGTTTTTGAGATTTAGCAGTGGAATAAGATTGGTGTAAATCAAAATGCCTATATGAATTGAAGGAGAATTTCTAAACTAGGGTTTTGAGACAAGTGAATTTGGGGCAGATTGAGGAGGCAGCATTGTTATCGGGTTTTCTTATTAAATTCCTCATTCATAAATACTATGTTTTTGACATAATACTTTCAGCATGCATGTCGAGGAGGTGAATAGATCTGTATATTTTCTTATTTATTGCTATATCAATTTCTAGAGTTAGTTAGACTAAAACATGTTGCATGACTATTCTAGGTCGATTGTCATTACAGCAACATGCCAAAGAGACAGAAGAAGAAATCCCAGGTGGTTGAAGAGGAGCCTGAGCTAGAAATAATAACCAAGGTAGAATTCATATATGAAGACACCAAAGCCACTACTAGTGTAGAACCAGATTACAAATGGGGAGAAATTTTCAGAATGATCTCAAACTAGAATTTCCCTGATGCTAGGTTTGAAGAAATGACAATTTATGCTAACATTGAAAAGTCAGCTTTGATGAAAGTGGCTACTAGGCCTAAATTCTTTCTGTGCTTAGAAGTAATAGGTTGGATTCTTCCTAGGGCAGATGTGATGAGAATGATATTAGAAAATAATGCAAAGCAAGGCTATGCTTCATACAACCATGCCTATGTGTCTATGGCATACCATCTACCCTCACCACATGCCTATCTAATAGAAAGTTGGTTAAAGGACGTAGATCTCGACCTGGTAGAGATGGTAAAAAGGATGATGATCCAAAGGAATAATTTCAGAACCAGACCTTCGGGAGAATATCATACCTCAACTCTCCGAGCTCCTTATAGATTTATTGCTTTGATGCTTAACATGATTTTTGGTAGAGCCCATGGAAAAAGTTTCAAGATTGGTTGGATACCAACCATTTTTTTTGTTGCGACACAAGGAACTATCTTAAACTGGTCCAGTATAGTGTCAAACAGTCTTTCAACATGTATAAGTGCATCCTTTCGAGGAGTATCCCAAAAGAAATCTAAATTCTACATCAGTTCTATTCTAATTGATTGCATATCATGCACTCAATCTTTCCCTCCTTTAAAGTGCAATTGGGAGAAGGAAAAAACCCCAGTATACACAACTTATAAATTGTTTTGGGTGCATAAGTATTACAGTTATTATAGGGAGATTTGAGAGCATTTCATTATGCCCCTATATACTCTGATTTTCCTAACAGAATGTAATTGCATGTCCGAGGAAGAATTTAAGGTCATACAAGAATTCAGGAATTATTATTTGATATAGGATGGATTGTATGTGAGGATGTATGGTGGTTCCAGAGCTCCTTCTCTACTCGCAAAATATGCTACAGATTATGTACTCGACAAGGAGACTGTCAGGTAGTTGTACATTGATGGTGTAGGACTTTTTTTGTTTGAACATAAAAAGGTAGTGTACCCTGCAGTACCCTTGTTCATTGGAAGGTATAAGTTTTCAAGGGTAAAGCAGGAAGCAGAGTTTGTTAAAGAATTAGAATATTTTTTCTTTGGAGAAATGAAATTTCACAGAAATGACTTCGAAAAAAAAGGTAGCTGATTATTGTAAAGAATCAAAAGTTCATTTTGAGTACACTGACTTCTGGGACAAGGATGAGGAAACGTTCCACAATTATAAAAACATAACAGCCCTTAAGAAAAGTTTCAAACAAAAGATAACAATTGTGGCTAGAAAGGGCAAGGTTGCAGAAAAAACTAAGAAGCTAGAACAGGAACATGCCAAGAAAAGAGAAGAAGATGCTAGCAGATTGGTACAAGAAGAAGAAAATTGGTTGAGGATTGAAGAAGAAGAAAATAAATGAGCTGCTGAAGAAGAAGCTAAGAAGGAAGAATAAGAAAATAAAAGAAAAGAAGAAGTTGATATAAAGAAGAAACAAGTAGAAAGTGAGGGCTTCAGGTTAACAGAACCCCAAAGGGAAAAGCAACCGACAGAGCAAGTTGATGTATAAGAAGTACAAGATCCTACATATTAAGAACAAGGACAATCCAATATTGATCCCTTAGAGCCTACTGTTCCTTCTGGCAGTCTATTAGGAGAAGTTTCAATTTATGAATTTGATTTGATTCCTTTCATGCGTACCGAAGTGGAGGAAATACCTGATTTTAATACTATATTCTATGAGAAATAAAAGAAGAGGATTGTTAAGAGGACCAAGAAAAAGGTAGATAATGGAGGAAATCCAAGGAAGATGGTGACATACAAGACAATAGTACATGGTACTCATAAGGATTTACGGTTAATAGCAAGGGTTGGGGTAGCTTTAACCTTAGCAAATGAAGAGAACATGGACAGGATCATGGCTGATCTAGAGAAGTCATGAAAGAATGTAGCTTAGCTGAAGGAAACCTTGAAGAAATAAATGGATGAAAGGTAGAAGCTAAAGATAAAATATGAAGACATGATAGGTGAAGTCAAGGTCTCAAGGACAGAATTCCAAACTATGTAAGCAGATAAGGATGCTTTAGCAATATCTGCAGAACGTACAGAAAATAATTATCAAGTTTCCTTGGTAGATTTACAAAAGCTACAACTGGAGCATCAAAGTTTAAAGGCTAAGAAAGATATTCTTCTGCTATCATTTGGAAAATTAAATGAGGAAAAGAACAAGTTGGAAAGAAAATTTACCTAGCTGGGAATAGAGAAGGCTACTGCATAAGAAAAGGAGAAGCAATATCAAACATAGATAGCAGCTTTATAAGAACAGAAGAATTCATTGACAGCATCACTAAAGACTGCTATGGAGTAGGAAGATGACATCCAACCCTTAAAGGAGCATGTTTTGATGCTTAGGAAAAATATCCATCAGATACAACTAGAGATAGAAGATGAAATATGTAAAGTTTTGTAGATAAACAATAAGATGGAAGAGATTGTAAGTACCACTTCATATTTTCTAGATAGGAATCAGGATATATTGGAAATTCTAAAGGGAAGAATAGTTTGGGTAGAAACAAATAAAGAATCTCCCGCATACCTATCTGTAAAAGATTAGCAAACATTGAAGCAAGAATATGAGTTAATGGAATTCGCCAGTAATGTCGCAGAAGAATTTAAAAAGACTATGAAGAAGACAAAAACTACTTGTGCTGAATTGTGTAGGAGACTTCTCTTTACATATAATCCGTGTCAGACTTCTGCTAAGAAGATATTAGAGGTGCTACCTGAACATGAAATATTTTTAAAACATTTACAGGACAAATACAAAGAGTATGAATAAGCAATCCAGTAGGTCAAGGATTTGGATGAATGGATATTAAAAAATGAAGTAGCACATGCAGACGTGAGCATACACTTATTGGAAGACTAGATGCACATGATTCCTGCTAGAATAAAAGGTGTGAAGACACAAGCTACCAAGTATGAGATTAACATTTGATTCCTTGATCCTTCTGGGTTTGAAAGCATAGCAGTAGATGCTAATGCATGGAAAATGTTCACAAATGAGCAAGCTGGGATTTCCTCATGAAATGTTTTGGTAATATTGATTTAGAATGTAATATATTATATTAATTTTGTGCACAAGCTACAAGATGATTTTTTGTAAAGGAAAGGTTGGGGAAGATCAAGAGGCAATGAGGGGCAGCCGAAGAGTTTTTTCCTTTTGTATAATTATAGGAGAGTTTTAGATAGAAAGGGGATTTTTTTCAAACTATCTTGAGGAAGTTTATTGTAAGAAGAACTAATTCATTTTACAATAAAGAGTTAAATGTTTTCTGCTGGAGAAAGTTTTGTGGAGTTTCAAATGTTTGCCATGGGCTGGTTGGATGTGAACTATTTCTTTCTCAACTTGTTTCCATGAACTGTGAGATCATTCTAACCTATTGAATTCTTTCATGTTATGAATTTGCTCATGTTTATTTTTGTGAAATTTCCACATTGAGTAATGAATGTTTTAATTAACAATAATCTATCTTGTTGTTCATCTTTCTATTGATATTCATGGGTTGAGGAATGTTAACAGCTATCTATGATTTTCTTTATGCATGCAATACAATACATTACTTACCATTAATTACAATTTTTCTCCCTAGGGATAGGTTAGTGAGTCTTAGTTAGTTTCTCTTTGTTTTTTTTTTGTGATTTAGAAGCAAAAGACGTAAGACGAGAGGTAAGAACTTGCACATCACATTGTGACCCTCCTTGTTATCTCTATCATCTGCATTTAGTTAGGAATTTGCACATCATACTTAAATATTAAAAAACTAAAAAATATACATGGTGGACTGGGCCATAACCAGTAAAACACTTTAATCGTTACTTGACCACTGGTAGTTGGACCGTAAACCGGACGGATTCTCCATACCAAACAATAACAAGATAATTGGTAACATTTATTAGGGAGAATCCCTACTCTTGTTACCTGCAATTTTCTAGGAACAAACTATTTTGGCACTAGAAGGAGGGCCACCAGTGCATGGATGGCTGAGGAAGCCCTCTTTCTTGAAATTACTCCATCGGTGATAGTTCTAAAAATAGTTTGCTTCACAAGCCAACTCCTAAAGAAAAATAAAAAGGGTATCTTTATCCCATTGATAATGAAGTGGTTGATGATTTAAGGAGAATTACTAGGGCATATGTGAAAAATATTGGAGGATTACCTATTATCTTTGTCCTACATAGAAGAGAGTATCAAAAGAAGGATCGCCCTCAATTGGAAGACTTAGTGTTGGTAGAATATCTTAAATAATTTGTAGAAGCAACCTTACAGGAAGCTGACCAACCTTTAGATCAATTGGATCCAGATTCCCCTTACTTTTCACCTTTCCAGACCCCTATTTAGTACCAAACTCATACTCCACTTAGAATCATGTCCAATGTAAATGCTAATCAACCACCTCCACAATCTACTTGGAGGGTTAGGTCTCCTTTAAATATGACACCTCCCTCGCATGATTTGCCACAAAACTTTGGCAAGATGTTACCCAAGTTTGAACCAAGTGAAGGAATTCTTATAAATGATCATTTATAGAGTTTTTACTTGTCTTTAGAAGGACTACAAGCTGGAGAGCATGAATACGTGGTCTGTAAACTGTTTCCTCACACCTTGAAATGAAAAGCAGCCTCTTGGTATTTTTTCCTATCTGCAAATTCAATCACAGATTGGAATACTTTTGAGAGACTATTTAGAAGCAAATACACAATCTAGAAAACTCATGTATCCTTAATGAAAGGGTTATGTTATCTAAATAAGGAAAGGAAGGAAAGAGTGCATAACTTCACTCAAAGGATTGCTGCTTACCTAAACAATTTCACTGCAGTTGACAAACCATCTGAAAATTCCCTAATTGAATACTATACCTCAACTCCTGGACCTCATCTAGCCATGTTTTCCAAGATATCAGTTAGACCCACATTAGTAGAAACCTATGAAGAAGATGAGAAGGTAGAGGCAAAGATGGAGAGTATAGAAAATTATCCCGTACAGTCAGAAGAGAAGACTTTTGGAAACAATAAACCTTTATTGCTGACTAAGCCTAAGGATGAGCAATCACAAGATTTCGAAGGGATGGTGAAGATGATGCAAAAATTATCAAACATGGCGATAGATTTAGAAAAGGAAGAAGAGGCTCATAAACCATATAATCCTTATTATAAAAAAAGGGAAGAAAATAACCAACCTAAACCTCCTCCAAACAGTCCTTCAAAAATGACTTTAACCGATGTAGGTATGGACAATTTTTGTACCTTTCATCAACAGCCTCATTCTGAGAATAATTTCCCACAATGGATTAATTCTATGACATTAGTAATGAATCAATTATTGGACTCCAAATTGACAGAAACTAGTGAGGAGAAACAAAAGGATCTTGAACCTATACAAAAACAAGAGGAAGATACCTTAGTTTTATGGGAATGTGTTTCTATGTTTAATATGGAATATGAAGATTTTTTGATGCAATAAGAAACACTAGAAACTAATGTAACAACAAGAAGTCAAAATCCATTAAAGAAGATAATTCAATACTTCCAAAGATTAAGAAACTTCAAGAAAACATGAAGAAGATAAAGAAAAGCACTCCGACTGTTAAAATACCTGCATTTTTCATTTCAAGTACGGATCCTAAGAAAGTCAACACACCTATAAAACCTACTGAAAGTAAACCTGACAATGTCAAGAAGAATCTCAAGGAACATGAGATGGGATACGATGTTGTGGAAGACATTAAAAAGGCTAAAGCAAATATCTCATTGTTTGAAATGTGCGATTTACCTCAGCAAAAGGAGAATCATTTAAGATCACTTGAGACACCAGAGGAGGAGCCTCCCAGTGACAACCAACCTGAGGAAGAGATTGGTGAGGCAAGTTTAGGAGGAAAATCTAGGTATAAAACTCCAACATTTGTCCTAACCTTTGAAATTTTCAACTATAATGTACATAACTTTTTAGTGGAATCAGGAGCATCAGTGAATGTTATTCCATGTTTCATCTGTAAGAAAATCAATGGTCAACCTAAACCATCCACTTGGCAAGTTCTTCAATTAGATAGAACATCAATAAAAGTAATAGGAGAAATGGGGGATGTTCTGATTCATTTATCCACAGATGAGAGGGCATGTCAGTACATTGACATTGTAGTAGTAGACATACCATATGCTTATGGTTTGGTTTTGATCTGAGACTGGTCAACAAGGTTAGAAGGATATTTTGCATCGGATTGGTCACATTTGTGGTTGCCTTTTAAAGGATGTCCAAATCAGATAAAAGTGTTAAGAGAGCCTGAAATGAAATATAATGTGACTCAGTTAGATGGAGAAAATGAACCAGTAAACTCTGTATTGGGAAACTATTTCATTGAACTGGAACCAAGAAATTACCAAGCCAAGAAGCGAGCAGTATACCTGATATCTAGCCCAATCTCCTTCGATTTCCACAGGATGATGAGATTGAATGCAACATAGTAGATTTTGTTTCAGATGTAGTTCGTAATTCAAATTCAGTAGAAGTAGGAAGTTTTTGTATTCTTTATTTCAATGTTTCTAAAACATTGGAAGGATCAGGGGCTAGCTGTGTCCTGATTGATCCCAAATAAGAAAACATATTCTTTCATGTAGGTTAGAATTCAAATGCACAAATAACACAGCAGAATACGAAGCGCTAGTTTAGGGACTTAAAAAAGCAATAGAATTGAAAGTAAAAAATATGAAAGTATATGGAGATTCTGCAATCATTACTAAGCAAATTCGAAACAAAATACACTACATTTCACAACATTTGAAAGCTTACCAAAATGAAGTTTGGGATTTGTTGATAAATTTTCATGCATTCAATATTGTGTCAATTCTTAGATTAAAAAATGCAACAGTTGATTTACTAGCTACCTCAGCTGCAAGATTAGTACCTTCAAATAATAGATGCTTTATTGAATTAATTTTCAGGCCTTTTGTTCCAGATAACATCACAAATCTAAGGGTTTTTGAAAATGATCAACAAATCTTGGAGTGTTTCATGAATGACGATAGTTTCAAAGGAGCAATAATAGATGATGAAGAACATCAAGAGGAATTAAAATTCAGGAAATTTATTCCAAAAGAAGTTAGGACCTTGAAACAAATGTTTGATTTAGATAACAATTTCAGAAATCCAACGAATGTCAAGACTCATAGCTCATCTTTACAATTCGAGCTGATAAATTTAGGGACTGAAGCTGAAAAGAAATATGTAAATTTGGGGAAGTGTTGTTCTCCAAGTGAAAGGAGTAAGTTCATTAGTTTATTCAAGCAGCATAGGGATGTGTTTTCTTGGACCTATGAATATCTCAAAACTTATGACACAAAGATCATACAACATGTTATCCCAATCAATGTTTGAATAAAGCCTTACCAATAGCCTTTGAGAAAGATGCATCCTAAGATGGAACCTTTAATTCAAAATGAGGTAAAAGAGTTGTTGGATGCTAAAATCATATTCGAAGTCAGACATTCGGAACGGGTTTCTAATTTGGTACTGGTACGGAAAACGCCTAGAGAAATCAGACTTTGCGTAGATTTTAGAAATCTTAATCATGCATCAGATAAAGATAATTATCCTGTCCAACCCATGGAGCAAATACTACAAATGGTTTCAGGCTCTAATTTTTTTTTGTTATTATATGGATTCTCCGGTTATAATCAAGTATTAGTAGCAAAAGAAGACAGGCTTAAAACCACTTTCAGAACCAAGTGGGGAACTTTTGCGTATAGGAGGATGCCCGTTGGACTTATCAATGTTGGACCTACATTCTAGAGGGCCATGGATATAGGTTTCTGCAGTCTGATTGGTCATAGTGTTGTGGTTTATCTAGATGATGTTACAATATTTTCAAAAAAGAGATAAGAGCATGCATTTCATTTGAAATATATTTTCGAGTGTTGTCGAAAATAGGGTATTTCACTAAACCCCAAGAAATGTGTGTTTGCAGTCACATAAGGAAAGGTACTAGGTCATGTCATTTCTAAGAAAGGGATATCCATAGACCCGAAGAGGATTATAGCCATATAACAAATCCCTTTAACCCATAATAAAAAGGGTATGCAATCTTTTATGGGGACAATCAACTTTGTGTGAAGGTTTGTACCAGAATTTGCCCAAATAGTCAAACCTCTGCAGCAAATAGTTAAACAAAGTGTGCAATTCAAATGGACTGATTTGGAGAAGAATGCATTCAGCAAGATAAAAACATCTGTTGCTCATGCACCATCACTCAAAAGCACAAATTTTGAAAAGGATTTTATTCTGTACACTTTTTCTTCTGATGATTCGTTAGTAGTGGTGCTTACACAGAAAGAAGATGGGGGAGATGAGTACCCCATATCATTTATGAGCACTGGTCTACAAGGTGCTGAATTGAATTATCCAGCAGTTGACAAAAAATCTTATGCAGTTTTTAAAGGGATAAAACAATTGAGGCCATATATACTTAAGAATCACACCAAAGTAATAGTTCCACACCCAGTTGTACGATCTCTTTTTGTACAAAAGGAATTAGGAGAAAGAAGAGGCAATTAGGTGACTTCTTTACAAGAATATGATCTTGAGTTCAAACCAGTAGCCATAGTTAAAGGACAAGGACTTTGTAAAATAATGAATAAGGGTCAAAACAATGAATAAATCATCTGGGATAATGAAGCTAAGCTACATATGGTAGATGTATGTCCTCTATTTACAAATCCAGACTCCTGGTATAGGGATCTAGTCCATTATCTCCAAGAAGGGTATTTGTCAGAGCATTGGAGTCCCAAGAAAAGAAGAGCATTATGTCTGAAATCAGCTTTATATCAGATAATTAATGTAGTACTATTCAGAAAGAACTATGATGGAGTCTTTCTCAGGTGTTCGAAAAATGAAGATGCAAAGAAGGTCTTAGCAGAATTGCATGATGGACCTGCTAGAGGTCACTTTTTTGGAGACCCAACAGCACATAAGATTCTCAGAGCTGATATTACTGGCCTACATTGTTTAAGGATGCTCATGCTCATGTTAGAAAATGTGATGCTTGTCAGAGATGTGTTGGAAGACAAGCTAAAGCAGCAGGACCATTAAAATCAGTAATTATCTCAGAACCATTTGAACAATGGGGAATCGATGTTATTAGAGAAATCAATCCAAACTCCTCATTACAACATAAGTAAATTTTGATAGCAACTGATTATTTTACAAGATGGGTTGAGGCTATTCCATTATGAAAAGTAAACGAAGATGTAGTTATGGATTTCTTACATAACCACATTATGACTAGGTTTGGAGTTCCAATTTCCCTGGTTTTTTATAATGCTTCTTATTTTTCTTCTATTAGATTAACTGCATTTGCTAATGAAAGAGGAATTAAGTTGCATTATTCTACAAATTATTACCCACAAGGAAATGGTTTGGAGGAATACATAAACAAAAATCTGATTAGAATTCTAAAGAAAATAGTGATAGCAAATGAAAGGAGCTAGCATTTAGCTTTAACTAATGTTATTTGGGTTGATAGAGTCACACCCAAGAATTCCTTAGGCGTGTCACCATACACTCTCGTTTATGGAAAAGAAGTTGTCCTCCCTCCTAATATTCTATTCCCATCTTCCATAATAGCCCAAGAGTCTATGGGTACTGATAATGAAATTCTACAAATCTGAATCTATAATCTGTTGAAGTCAGAAGAGTCTAAGTCCAAAGCCAGAGAAAGTTTTAAGCATCAACAAGAAATAGTGAAGTGTTGGTTTGATAAACACAAACCTGGGAACAAAGAGTTCGAAGTAGGAGATCTAGTTCTTAAGTGCTATCACCTGCACGATGAGAAGGGAAAGCACACTAAGTTTCAGCAATTATGGGTGGGACCTTTTCAAATTGCAACAAAGTTAGGCCCCTCGACTTACAAGTTGCAGGACTTACAGGGGTGGGAAGAGAACCTACCCGTAAATGGTTTAGTTCTCAATCCTTATTTTTCTTGATCATTTTGATTTTTTTTTCTTGTACATAAATAAACGTTTGGTTTGTTGCTTACTTCAGAGTATATTTAGTTGCTTGCTTTATTTGCTTAGAGTTTGATTGATTGTAATTTTTTTTGTTTTTCTTATGGTCAATAAAACAAGATGACTTTTGGTTGTATTGAGTTCATCAGAATTCTAGATTAACTGAAATATTTGACTAAAAGAATTCCTACTATTGATTCATATATTGTTTGAAAGAATTTCTTCAAGTTTAGCAGATTTTCTAAATGGTTATAAATACATTGAGGTGCTGCTTAATCCTTGTGAAATAACTCTGATAGAAAAGTCCAGAGTACTATTTTGAGGCTCCATTCATCTCACATTAAAAACTGTCCTAGGGGGTAACAACAAAAGACCCATGGAAAGGAAGCAAGGTAAACAGTGTATTATATGTAAATAATCCCATGCCATCAATTGGAAACCAAAAGGTTAATGAGGGGAAAAATCTCCTAAAAAGCAATATGTATCAAAACATGTACTGAACCACATCAGTATGAATGAGATTGCCAAAGTTTTTCTCCATTCATGAGTTGAAATTAAAATATCTCTCACAAAAGGGGACACTATGGATAGAGGAGCTTGAATTAAATTTCAGAAAGAAGGCAAACAGGAAGACTCAAAAAAGGGGACAAAATTACAAAAGCACAAAAGAGTGAAAAATGGCATGGGAATGAGGAACAAATGGATATATCTATTTACCATATGTTATGATCCTGTGGTGTCTAAGTTGGAAACTACCCAAAGACAGGTAAAATGAAACTCATACTCTTGGTCTCATAAGAGCTATCAAGACTTTGAAATCTTGGTTCCCCTCCTTAAACTTGGACTATTATCAATGATTAAAGTGAATAAATATTGCATTTGGAAATTTAGATATCTTGAAGAAATCTAGTAAAATGGTACAATCAGAGCAGTCTATTGATCAAAAAACTAAATTATTTAGAGATCCGTGTTCACCGGGTAGTCGCCAATTGTTGCAGTTGCAACTATTTCCCCAAAATTTTTACTTTTAGGGGCCCCCATTTTATTTTGTTTTCTTCAAACTAGTCTAGGAGTATTTTATTATTGTGAAATTTTCCCTAAGTTCAGAAAAATCCTTTAAAAACTTGGTCTTTTTACTTTTCTGAATCGTATGATTAGTCAACTATTCTTCTGTTATCGGTAGTGGACTAGCCTTCTGATGTTGCAGAAGCAGAGTCACCTATCCTGCTAAGTGGTCTATCAGAAACCTTCGCCGATGCATTCGAGTTAATTTTCTTTATCCTCGAACCTTGTTTTCCAAAGTTTCAGTTCCTTAGTTCTATATGTATCTGGTGTAGCGGATGTTCCTTCACCTTTTCATTTTTGATATCTGATTATTTATTTTTCCCAATGTTGAGCTGGTTGACCAGAACAAGCCGGGGTTGTAGTGTTTATCTCACCCGATGTTGCGGAGTGCTAGTCCTGAAATGATCCAAAAGCATTATGTTTTCTCTATCGAGTCCGAAGAATCTAACTCTGCCGAGGCCCGATACCCATTTCCAAAAGTAATCACTAGGATGGTAGAGCTGTCTATAGCTGAAATTGAGGAAGGCTAGTAGTAAGTGGTTCAGAGAATAGTGATAGTGCTTTCAATGTCCAATATTGTTTTAACAATATAGTGCCAGGTTCATAGTTCTTTTCACACCCACTATTGCGGATATCCTCCGGACTATTTTACCGATGGTTTTAATCTTTTCCCACCGATGGTTTCCATCTTGATAAAAGGTTATATATGTGTGTTATATGTTTCCATATGAATTGTCATATTGCACTATCAAAACTATCCGGAGTTGTGAGTGTGCAGCTGTCAAGACCTTGTTCTCCCTAGTCTGCCACCGTGGAGTTTTTCATCTCGTCCAGTCATTCACATCGCTATTTACAGGTAGGTTTACCCATGGCCTTGTTACTTTGGGTGCTGTTGGTTGATTTGGAATCATTTAGCAAATAGAGGCTAGGTTTTCCACATAGGGGGTTAGCAGTTTCTCCTTGTGGTTTTCTTATGAATATTTTATCTCATTTAGGGAATATCCCGTTGCCTGAGTTTTCATTTCATGGGAGGTTGAGTCTGTCTGTTGTACAATGTTCTATATGCGCCTGCGTTTCTTATGCGGGCTTGTAGGGCATGGTGCAGATATGCATTTCTTTATCTGCACCACCCTATTATTGGACATTTTATGGTCAATCAGAGGTTAAGAAGTTGTTTTTATGGAGCCTGAGGTAGAAATAATAACCAAGGTAGAATTCATCTATGAAGACACCAAAGCCACTACTGGAGTAGAACCAGATTATAAATGGGGAGAATTTTTTAGAATGATCTCAAACCAAAATGTCCCTGATGCTGGGTTTGAAGAAATAAAAATTTATGCTAACATTCAAAAGTTAGCTTTGATGAAAGTGGCTACTAGGCCTGAATTGTTTTCGTGCTCAGACGTAATAGGTTGGATTCTTCCCAGGGTAGATGTGATGAGAATGATCTTAGAAAATATTGCAAAGCAAGGCTATGATGCATACATCCCTACCTATGTGTCTATGGCATACCATCTACCCTCACCACAGGCCTATCTAACGAAAAGTTGGTTAAAGGAGGTAGATCTGGACCTCGTAGAGATGGTAAAAAGGATGGTGATCTCAAGGAAGAATTTCAAAACCATACCTTCAGGAGAATATGATACCTCAAATCTCCGAGCTCCTTACAAATTTATTGCTTTGATGCTTAAAAGGATTTTTGGCAGAGACCATGGAAAAAGTTTCAAGATTGGTTGGATAACAGTCATTCTTTTTGTTGCCACAAATGGAACTATATTCAATTGGGCCAGTATAGTGTCAAATAGTCTTTCATCATATATAAGTGTATCCGTAGGAGGAGTATCCAAGAAGAAATCCGAATTCTACATGATTTCTATTCTGATTGATTGCATATTATGCACTGACGCTTTCCCTGCTTTAAAGTGCAATTGGGAAAAGGATAGAACCCCAATATACATAACTTGTAAATTGTTTTGGGTGCATAAGTATTACAGTTATTATAGGAATATTTGTGAGCATTTAATTATGCCCCTATATACTCTGATTTTCCCAACAAAATGTAATTCCATGTCTGAGGAAGCATTTAAGGTCATACAAGAATTCGGGAATTATTATTTGATAGAGGATGGATTGTATGTGAGGATGTATGGTGGTTCCATAGCTCCTTCTCTGCTCCCAAAATATGCTACAGATTATGTACTCCACAAGGAGACCATTAGACAATTGTACATTGATGGAGTAGGAAATTGTTTGTTTGAACATAAAAAGGCAGTGTATCTTGCAGTACCCTTGCTCATTGGAACCTATGAGTTTTCAAGGGTAAAGCAGGTTGCAGACTTTGTTAAGGAATTAGAATATTTTCTCTTTGGAGAACTTAACTTTCAGAGAAATGAATCCAAAAAATAGGGAGCTGATTATTGTAAAGAAGCAGGAGTTCATTTCGACTACACTAACTTCTAGGACAAGGATGAGGAAACGTTCCACAATGCTAAAAACATAACAGCCCTTAAGGAAAGGTTCAAACAAAAGATAAAAACTATGGGTGGAAAGGTCAAGCTTGTAGAAAAAGCAAAGTGAGCTAGAAGAGGAACAGGCCAAGAAAAGAGAACAAGATGCTAGAAGATTGGTACAAGAATCAGAAAATTGGTTGAGGATTGAAGAATAAGAAAAGAAACGAGTTGTTGAAGAAGTAGCTAAGAAGGAAGAAGAAGAAGAAAAGAAAAGAAAAGAAAAGAAAATAAGAATTTGAGATAAAGAAGAAAGAGGCAGAAAGTGAGGGCTTTAGGTTAACAGAACCCCAAAAGGAAAAGCAGCCCATATAGCAAGTTGATGTACAATAAGTACAAGATCCTACATATCAAGAAGAAGGATAGTCCAATCTTGATCCCTTGGAGCCTGGTGTTCCTTTTGGCAGTATGTTAGGAGAAGTTTCAATTTCTGAATTTGATTTGATTCCTTTGATGCCTCACGAAGGGGAGGAAATATCTAATTTTAATACTATATTCTATCACAAAGAAAATAAGGGGATTGTTAAGAGCACCGAGAAAAAGGTATATATTGGATGAAATACATAGAAGATGGTGACAAACAAGACAGTAGTACATGGTACTCATAAGGATCCATGGTTAATAGCAATGGCTTGGGTAACTTTAACCTTAGCAAATGAAGACAACATGGACATGATCATGATTGATCTAGAGAAGTCACAAAAGAACATAGCTCAGTTGAAGGAAACCTTGAAGAAAGAAAGGGATGAAATCCAAAAGCTAAAGATAAAATATGAAGACATGGTAGGTGATTTCAAGGTCTCAAGGTCAAAATTCCAAACTCTGCAAGCAGATAAGGATGCTTTAGAAATATCTACAGAAAGTACAGAGAATAATTGTCAATTTTCCTTGGCAGAGTTACAAAAGCTACAGCTGAAGCATCAGAGTTTAAAGGATGAGAAAGATAATCTTCAGCTATCATTTGGAAAATTAAATGAGGAAAAGAACAAGTTGGAAAGCAAATTTACTGAGCTGGGAATAGAGAAGGCTACTGCAGAAGAAAAGGAGAAGAAATATCAAACGCAGATAGCATCTTTAGAAGAATAGAAGAATTCATTGACAACATCACTAAAGACTACTATGGAGCAGAAAGCTGACATCCAACCCTTAAATGAGCATGTTCCGATGCTTAGGAAAAATATCCATCAGATACAACTACATATAGAAGATGAAAGATGTAAAGTTTTGCAGGTAGACACTATGCTGGAAGAGATTATAAGTACCACTTCATATTTTCTAGATAGGACTCAGGATATATTGGAAATTATAAAGGGAAGAATGGTTTGGGCAGAAAAAAATAAAGAATCTCGCGTAGACCTATCCGTCAAAGATCAGCAAACATTGAAGCAAGAATATGAGTTAATGGAATTCACCAGTAATCTCATAGAAGAATTTAAAAATATAGTGAAGAAGACAAAGACTGCTTGTGCTGAATTCTGCAAGAGAGTGCTCTTCACATATAATCGGTGTCATACTTCTTCTTAGAAGAGATTGGAGGTGCTACCTAAACATGAACTATTTTTAAAACATTTACAGGACAAATACAAAGAGGATGAACAAGCAGTCCAGTAAGTGAAGGATTTTGATGAATGGATATTAAAAGATCAAGTAGAACATGCAACTGTGAGCATACACATATTGGAGGACCAGATGCACCTGATTCCTAATAGAATAGAAGGTGTGAAGACCCAAGCTGCCAAGTATGAGATTAACATTCGATTCCTTGAGCCTTCTGGGTTTGAAAGCATGGCAGCAGATGGTAATGCATGGAAAAATTTCATAAACGAGCAAGTTGGGCCTTCCTCATGAAATGTTTTGGGAATATTGATTTAAAATGTAATATATTATATTAATTTTGTGCACAAGTTATAGGAGAAATTTTTGTAAAGGAAAGGTTGGGGAAGTTCAAGAGGCAATAAGGAGAAGCCCAAGAGTTTTTTGTTTTTGAATAAGTATAGGAGAGTTTTAGATAGAGAAGGGATTTTTTTAGACTATCTTGAGGAAGTTCATTGTAAGAATAACTAATTCATTTTACAATAAAGAGTTATATGTTTTTTGCTGGAGAAAGTTTTGTGGAGTTTCAAATGTTTGCAATGGGCTGGTTGTATGTGAGCTATTTCTTTTTTAGCTTGTTTCCACAAACTATGAGAGCGTTCTAACCTACTGAATTCTTTCATGTTATGAATGTGCTCCTGTTTATTTTTGTGAAATTTCCACATTGAGTATTAAATATTTTAATTAATGATATGCTATCTTGTTGTTCATCTTTCTATTGATATTCATGGGTTCAGGAATGCTAACATCTATCTGCGATTTTCTTTATGCATGCAATACAATAGATTACTCACCATTAATTACATTTTTTCTCCCTAGGGATAGGTTAGTGAGTATTAGTTAGTTTTTCTTTGTTTTTTTTGTGATTTAGAAGCGAGAGAGGTATGACGATAGGTAAGAACCTGTGCATCACATTGTGACCCTGCTCGTTATCTCTATCACCTGCATTTAGTTAGGCATTTGGAAATCATACTTAAATATTAAAAAACTAAAAAATATACACGGTGGACTGGGCCATAACCGGTAAAAAACTTTAATCGGTACTTGACATACGGTATCCGGACCGTAAAACGGATGGATTCCCCATACCAAACAATAACGAGCTAATTGGGAACGTTTATTGGGAATAATCCCTACTATTGTTACCTGTGATTTTCCAGGCACCAACAAGTGCTTAGAAATACCACTTGAATGATGATAATATAACCAAAAGAATTCCATAGGAAAATCTAGTCATCCATGCCTCATTTTAAAGATATCTTCTCATCACAAAATATTTTGAGTTTACCTAGAGTGTATGAGATTTATAGCTATGGGTCCCATTTCTAGGATAATGACATCCTAGGTATTTGTTGAATTAGGTGGTAGGGGCCAAGCCCAACTTACAGCCATTCTCAAATTAAATTATAAACAATTGACCGTGACATCTTTATTCATAAATTCTGAAAATTCTATTTATATTATCATTGTTTTATGAACCATGTGCATAGTGGTGCATTAACCAGATCTCTTTTACCTAATATTGCCCCACTGCTAGCAGGCCTATTCAGTACCCTAGCAGTCTTACCTTGATACCATGCAAGCATGGTCCCATTGGTAGCGAGCCTTTTCAATACCCTGACGGGTTTACTTGCATTTATTGAGATTCCTTGTTTTAAGTTACTACTTAGCATTGACCTGCTGCCAGCAGGCCTGTTCAGTACCTTGGCGGGTTCTCCTTGTATAATGATATTAAATATATGGAAGTTGATTGGTACTAGAGCATCTTAAGCCGTGCTAAACCCATAATTCAATTTTCTAAAGTAAAATCATAAGTAACTTTCATAATGGCCTTAACCATAGATCATGTCAAAAGAGAATAACTTAAAGTTGTTGTTTGACCTTAAAATCCTTCTTCTTCATAAGAGATAAGTAATGTTTCCCACAGACAAAAATTTCACTTACTTTCGGGTTATCACAAAAATACTTGAGAGACAAGTGTTGATACAAGTATAGGATGAACTAGTTTCCATAGGTGTAAGATGAGATTGTAAAAAATATAATAATGAAAGTAGGTCTGCCAGGCAACTGTTCAAAAGAGCAAATCATAAATATACATGTCTGAATCAAAATACCAAAAACCATATGAATAATACAAGAGCTGGTCAAGAATGATATATAAAGAATTTTTTTTTTTGTATTGTCACTATAAGCTGCAAATTTCAAAACTACCCCAAGAAAGGTTAAGATACCTGATAAGTGTTTTAGTGTACTTCCATTTTCCAAATAATACTCCATGAGCTTCTTATAGAGATAAAGTAATTGTAATCAAGCTGCAAAACCACTTGTGAGATTATTCAATTTATTCATGAAAACATATATAACATTATAAAAAAGAAAAGGAGTCCCTTGTAAGCAATTTTGTCAAAAATTACTCTTATTTATTAAAAAAAAAACACCTATTTACCTATATACACGTGATGATAACGCAAAATACTTTTTCTTAAGGGTCAGGAGGAGGAGGAATAACTTCCCCTTCAACTAATTCCACTTTCTTCTGCTGCAAAACATTCTGTATGAAATCGTGTTTGGATGTTGGTTGGTGATAAAGTCTAAGTCCGTGTCCATTAACTATAAAGGAAACTTGTGAACCATCAATTGTATTAATTTATACTAACCCATTGTCAAAAGCTGTAACTACTTCGTATGGGCCCATCCAACGGGTAGTTAACTTTCCTTTGAAAATTTTAAACCATGATTCGAATTGTCATGCCCAATATCCAGTATTAAATTGTTTTTGCTTAATAAATTTATCATGCCATGTATTTCATTGATTCTGTATTAGCATGGTTCTTTGGAGTGCTCTTGTCTAATCTCATCTAAATCATTAATTTGTAATACTCATTGTTTCTGTGCTTCATCCAAATCCATGCCTAATTGTGCTGCCATACAAAAGGTTTTAACTTGAAATTCAATAGGTAAAAGGACTCGTTTTCCATACACTAACTCATAGGGGGTATGTCCGGTAGTGTTTCTCGATGTTATCATATAGGCCCATAAATCCTCCGGGATTCTATCTACCCAATCCTTATGATGTAAGGGAATGGATTTGGTTAAAATGGCTTGTAATACTTTATTAGTTGATTCTACCTGACCATTATCCTAAGGGTGATAAGGTGATGATTTTCAATGTCGGATGCCATATTTCGTAGTGAGTTCTTTCATTAATTTGGAGGTGAATTGAGTACCTTGGTCTGTGACAATTTCTCTAAGTACACCAAACCGGGTGAATATTTATTCATATATAAATTCTACCACTGATTTCTCTATATCCTTAAACAAAGCTTTAGATTCTACCATTTGGTGACATAATCCGTGCAAAGCAGGATATAATTCTCTTTACGAGACATGGTAGAAATTGGTTTTGCAAAATCAAGAACCCATTTCTCAAAAGGCTCAATCATGACCTGAGATTTTAAGGGAATCTGATCAGATGACCTAAGCCTACCCATTCTTTGGCAACTATCACATCCTTTAACATACTTGGCAACATCCTTGAAAATGCTTGGCCAATAATAACTAGAGTGCAATACTTTGAATGTTGTTCGCCTATCAAAAAAATTTCCCCCACATGGTCCATCATGGCATGCATGGAGGATGTCTAGGATTTCACCCTCCTGCACACATCATCGAATAATACGATCTGGACCAGTGCGGAAGAGGTCATTATCAACCCAAGAATAACTAGAACTCTGAACTATAATACGACGTTTCTCGTGAGGGGACAAATCGTTTGGTAATTTCCCAGTTGCTAAATAATTGGAAATGTCTGCAAACCAAGGGGTTTCAACAGACACAACAAACAAATGTTCATCAGGAAAAGTGTCGTTAATGGGTCTAGCACCATCATCATGTTGAATGCGAGAAAGGAAATATGCTACTAGATTTTCTTTACCAGGTCGGTCAATGACGCTGATGTTAAACTCTTTTAATAAAAGAACCCACTAGGTCACTCTTCTATCGGTAATTGGTTTATTCATTAAAAATCTAATGGAAGAGTGATCAGTATGTACAAAAAATTCGTAACCTGTAATGTAATGGTGAAATTTATTAATAGAATAAAATACTACCAAAAATTATTTCTTAGTAACAGTGTAATTTAGTTCGGTAGGAGTCAAATTATTTCTAATAAAATAAATGGCATAAGGTTCTTGTCTCTCTTTTTGGCCTAGGACTCCTCCTATGGCAATAACAGAGGCATCAGTGGATGTATGAAAAGGAAGGGACCAATCAGGACCCCTGAGTATTGGTGCTACCAATAGTTTAGCTTTTAAAATTTTAAAATCATTTTGACAAGATTCTGTCCACTGGAATTCTACATCCTTTGTAATCAATTTAACCATTGGTGTAACTATTTTAGTGAAATTTTCAATAAAGCGACAGTAATAGACTGCATGACCAAGAAAGCTTCTTACCTCTTTTTGATATTTTGGAGAGGGAAGGACAACAATTACTTCGATGTTAGCAGGATCTACCTTAATTCCTTGGGAGGAAACATAGTGTCCTAAAACTATACCTTTTGTCAGTAACATTTTACATTTTTCATGACTAAGGGATAAATTCATTTCTTCACATCGGATCAGGACCTTCTCGTGGTTGTCAAGAGATTCTTGAAAGGTATTACCATAGGCTATAAAATGATCCATGTATACCTACACACAGTCGCGTATAAGATAAAAAAAATTCCTAAGACTGCTCGCTGAAAAGTTGTAGGTGCATTACATAAGACAAATGGAAAAAATCTAGAAGCATATGTTCCCCAAGGGCATGTAAAAGTGGTCTTGTCTTGGTCTTGTAGCCACTATATCCATCAATAAAGGAAAAATATTATTTACCTGACAGGGTATCTAACACTTTATCAATAAAAGGTAAAGGAATGTAGTCTTTGAATGTATCTTTGTTTAGTTCTCTAAAATCAACAAAAATGCACCATTTTCCTGTGACTTTCTTTGGGACTACCACTAGAGGAGACACCCATTTACTATCAGAGATAGGATAGATGAAACCAACATTGAGGATTTTTTGTAATTTTTCTTTTACTATATCCTCTAGAGCAGGATTCATCCTCCTCTGAGGCTTCATTACAGGAGAGATGTTTGGATCCATAAATATGGTGAATGCAAGTGTTAGGGTGTATACCCTTAATATTAGTGTATTCCCATGCAAATGATATAGATTGTTTTTTAAGAACCTCAAGTAGCTGTGCTTGTTTGTTTTCACTTAATCCTGCGTTTATATGTAGAAATTTTTCAAGGCCAACTTCACAAGGTACTGTATAGGGTCCTGTATGCTCTTCAATTGTGAATACACAAGGTGTCTTCATAAAAATTGAGAGAAGCATATTCTCTTCGAACTCGTCTCCAATTTGTTGAAGAAACAATCTATTTTTAGACATTCTTAGTGGTCTGCTCCTGAAGTGCCCAAGAGAAATCACTAAGAAGGGAGAGGTCATCAAAGTCATTGTCCCCGAAATAAAAATTTAACCACCATGAATTTTCAGTTATTGCTTGTGCTGGGGGGTATAAAATAAGTCTCTGTGTAGACAACCCATTGAAAATAGTCATCTCCCCATCCTTACATTCTATAAAAGCATTTGCAGTAGCTAACAAGGTTCTTCCCAAGATAATAGGATGGCATTTAGAAGGATCCTTTGATTCTATGACCATACAGTCAATAGGGTATTCCAATGAGGCCACTGATACAATAATGTCATCCAGGACTCCAACAAGTTTCACCGTAGTATGGTTTGCTAGTTCCAGGATGGAAGGGGTAGGTCAGAGAAATTGTCCTAACTATAAAACTTCTAAACCTACGGTGGTCATCATGTTGATAGTGGATCCTAAATCGATTAATGTATTTTCTATGACGGTATTGTTTACAATCATGGTCACTATTGGGGATCCTATATTTGTATGTTTTGCAATCCGAGACTGATATGTCATACATTCAGACATCTCTCCCATAACATGAATTGTGATGGGGCCTTTTTGGTTCTTCCCTGGGCATTTAATGCATAACTCCTTTATTACCTTATTGTAGATTGGTATTTCCTTGATAGCTTGTAATAGAGGAATTTTGACACATATATTCTTTAATTCATTCAAAATGCCATACTTAGGGTGAACTACAAGTTTTTCTATTACTAGTCTTTCCGAAAATCGAGGAACTCTTTGCTCTTGAATGAGTTCTTGTAGAGGATGGGTGTGTACTAGAATCTTTGAAATGTTCACATCCTCAAAAATGGCATCATTCATGGGTTCATTTGAATCCTCTTCTTCTTCATTTTCCTCATGAATGATGACTGATGAATTTGGTTTGTCATTCACAACTCTTCTAGATTGTAATTGAATCTCATGTACAGGTACAGTTGAAATAAGTTATGATGGAAGAGTTTGCAACTCAATGTTGTTAAGTGCTTGAGTTGGTTTATTATTTGGGTTAGGTATTAGTTGTGCAGGTAATAATGTCGGTTGCTGGGGATTTATATTTTGAAATTGATGAGGTTGTTGTGCAATGAGAGGAACTAGTGGCACCAATCTAGGTGAAATCTGTTGGAAATTTGTTTGGTGCTGAGGATAAGGATGATTAGATGCAGAGACAAGTTGTGACTGAGGGTATAGTTGTATTCTCCATCCTTGTTACCATATTGCTACTACATAAATTGAGGAGGAGGGTATTGAGGTGGAAAATTCTACCAACTTGAATTGTTCCATTGTTGAGGTGGTTGATATGGAGGATAATAGAGTGGGGGTTGTGGTGGAAAGTTCTTGTATGTTGGTTGGTATCTAGGTTTCCAAGGAGGCCTCCTAGATGTTTCACCTATGTCAGCACCCTCTATGTTAAACAATTGAAGAAAGATATGATAAATAAATGATAAGGGCATATATTAAAATGGTAAAAGGTTAGTATTCTTTAGTTTTTATCAATTTGAGCACTTTGATTATTTTACTGCACAATCAAAGGGTGTAGATTTGTGATCATGCAAATCTATGGTTGCAAAACGATCCACTGGGAAACGTTACATGAGAAAGAAGTTTTGACAAAGAGAGGAAAGGGTTAATATGATTAAAATATCGACGGCCAAGAAATAGAGAAAAATTAAATCTATGGTCATAAGGTAATCCGCGATGTGAAGATGCAAGGTTAAACAAGGAGAAAGGTCGACGAATTGCATAGAATGAATTTGATCCAATGGTTGAAATAAGAGATGAAATATTATCAACGGTTATAGTCTGATCTGGAGCTCAAACTTGTGAGATAATTAAAAGGGATGAGTGGTAGTGGAATTCAAACTGCTTTCCACGTGGTGTTTTTAAGTGAGTTCCACTGAGGAAAGTGCTAAAGGAGAAACAAATTCTTGGGGGTCCTGGAATCATTATTCATTGTATAAAAGGTGAGTTGACCAAAATAAAGTTGTTTTGTTTACATGCTACTGGTGAAAATAAGAAGGGATAGTTCGCCATCGTTTTCTGAAAGTCAATTCTCACATATCTGACAATTACCAGGTAAGCCTTAAAAATATGAGATTCCTGTTGAATACTTATTGTCGTTGTTTTATTATGGATAAGGAGCATAGTTCAGGGATATTGTGCAGGGTTTTGGATGGAAGGGAAGAAGTGGTTATTGATAGAGAAAGGAATGTGTTTGACCCTATTCTATCAGTATGCAGTGTATCAGTCTCAAAAGAACATTTATGGTAGTATAAAACACAGGGAAATGATATCCTAAATGGCTGCAATTCCTTCCTATATTACTTTGCTGTTGAATAAACTCTACCTTTCCTCAAATTCATTGAATGGTGTGCAAATAGTTATTCATCTTCCAAAATGGTTATTATGAGTTGTACAACTTCAAAAATCCTCTATAGAATTGATGCGAAATCTGTTTGCAGGATGTTAAGTCTACTTGATAATTCTCTTGTAAACCATGAATCCTTCAATGAGCAAGTCCAAATTGAGTTGTATAAAAATTGCAAAACTGAAGTCAAATGTCAGTTCTTGTCCAGTATTTTAAAAGTTGGTCAGTCGTTAGAGGGTTTATTTTTGACATAAAATGTTAGTATTTTCAAAGACGAAGTCCAATTGGTCATGTCAATGGTTAGTTAGGTTTTGGGTCTGGATGATGATAAGCATGTCAACGAAGTCATTTTGGGTTTTTTGTTAAGTATATGTTCGACTGAACATGATTCCAATTCAGTTCGTTGTTTCAAACTTGATGAGTTTTTAGCCAAAGTAATCCATAACCAATTAGTTGAATTTCCTAAAGTTAGATTCTTCAGGTACCAATCATATTTGTTGAACATGTTATAGTGTTCAAATGTGTCAGAGTTATAGTTCTTATCTACCATGTTTGCTCTAGACCTTCCAAAATAGATCAATAGGTTCAAGTTCGTGAATATGATTATGGCTGAAATATATAAAATACTTTTCGATGATGTCTTACCTAGGGTATTGGAAGACATGAGAATCATGTTGAAATCTTCTTTAGAAGACAAAACAGGAGATTGGTTTTTGCACCAAGAATTTACTGTTATAAGAGTGTATGGGTTCATTGGAGAACCATATAGGTTACCATCCTTTTTAATGTCAAGAGTATTTGCATTAGAGTTCACGAGACAAAGGTTGTGTGCAGAAGAGGAACACTTCAGAGCGTTTAAAAAATCCGCTGATGTAAAATTCCCTCTAAAGGTGGGTCCTTTGATTTTTAAGAACAAAAGCGCTCTATTGGTGTTTGAGAAATTATTGGAAGTTACGGACTTTCAAAAAGAGGAAAAAATGAATTATGACCCACACCGGATTATTTCTTAGAGAAGGCAACTGAACAAAAACAAGTCATTTGATCATCAAATAGTTGAGGGATTAGATAAAATGGCAAATCTGTCTAATTTTGAAGAAAATGCAGAAGTTATGAAAGAAGGGATGACAGAAGCTAATGAAGATAAGAGGGACAAATTGGATTTAATAGTTCAAATGTCTATTAATTCTATTGTTATGAATGAAAGGAATATTTTGAAGAAGATGGCATGGACGTAGATGAATATATTTCCAAAAAAAAATCAAAACGCATCCTCAGAATGAGCTAACCATTTCAGAAGAAATATTTTCAGAATATTTAAAGAAAATGGTTTTGTTTTAGAAAAAGTCTGTGAAAATGCAGCAATATTCTTTTGGAGATGAATGTAAAACAAAATCTAGTTCTTGTTACAAATCTAAGATAGAGATGATGTCAAGTTATGCTGATAAATAAATGCATTCATTGGAGAAAACTAAGAATCTGCTTCCCCCAGTTAGGAAATTAATCAATAAAAAAACTTCATTGATTTCTACTTGAGATGCAGAGAGAAACACTGTAAAATTTGCTATGGTAAGTGATAAGAAGGTGTCTGAAATGGAGGTGAAGTTGGATAAAATCAATGTTCCTGATAAAATACGGCTCCACAAACAAACCGGAGATGTTATTTATTTTGATTTGTTGCATGGAACTGTGAAAGTTACTAGATTGAAATCTCTTGTAGATAAAATGGAAATTCAATTAAAACATGAGAAAGTTGAAAATAAAGCCAATTTGATTCAAATAAAGAAGCTACAAGAAGATATCATAAGCTTAGGGACTAAACCAAATAATGTGCAAGCGATGAAGAAGCTTCTGGAAGAGAAAGATAATACCATTTAAGTGTTGAAGAAGAAGCTCAAGGTCCCTAACACTGAACATGTTCAATCTTAATAATTGTTTACATTATAGGAAGAAAAAGAGAAAGTCTACTAGGAAATGATGGATTATAAAGGAAAATTATTAAAGATGCAGGAGGAGAAAGACAAGTGGGAAATAGAAAAAACTGAGTTGATAGCTCAGATTGCAAGGTTAAATAACAATCAAAATGATGAAATAGAGGTTACGGAGGAATTGATGAATCAACCTTTCATTGATACTGATGAACCCCTTGTTAATGTTGAAAAACAATTAAATGAATTTTCTGCAAATGCTTTACTAGTTCCCATGTCTCAGGTGAGTTTGAAGGAAGTGGAAATTAAAGGATTAAAGGATGAGAATGAAAAGATCAAGTCAGAAATGGCTAAAAGTATTGAAGAGAAGAATAAAGTGTGGAATGAGAAAATCCAAGTACAGAAAAAATTCAATTAATTAAAAGAGAGAAATACAGGAAAAGATCCTTAAATCACTAAATTCAGACAATATTTAAATTTTATCAATGATAAAAGTACACTGGTAAATTTGGATTTTCAAAGACTGAAATTAGCAAATGAAACCATGGAAAAGAAATCTCTGAATACTGCTCATGATGCTGTGAATTTCTTGAATTCTCTGACATATCAAAATATGCAGGATATTGGGATCAAAGACAGGGTATAAATTGTGTTATGGGTGAAGAATTTTATCAATAAACATCAACTTATAAAAATTGTGTAGGATAAAGCGAATTAGAGGTCTTCTCAAATCAAGGATTTTGGGGCATCTTTTAAAAGTTTATTTGATGATGGTCTCCCTTATTTTTGGGATGATGAAGGATGATTGTTTTCCCAAGAACAATATCATATCTTATTGGTACAAAATCACATGGATCATGCTAAATTTCAAGATTTAGTCAAAGGATTAACATGAAAGGTCATTCTTGAAAAGTTGACAGAAGACTTCGAAATATTGGACATGTTTTTAATTATCAGAAAATGATTACCAGCTGTGTCTTATGAATATTATGTGGATTTGGAGGTGTCAATAAGAGAAATGACAGAGTATTTCACTCCAAATGTAGATTTGGAAAGAAAGTTTTTTGAATGGTACTAGATGAAGGAGCTTCCACCTCGGTTGTGTCTCTCTCTTGTTGGAAGGCTCTTGACTCTCCTGATATTGTAACATCACCTACAACCCTCAAGGCCTTTGACAGATGAGGGTTCCAACCCCATGGTCTCATATCAGCCTTAGTGGTAGACCTGGGGAGAAAAACCATTTCTATTCAAGTATAAGTGGTAGATACCCCTTAGATTACAACCTCATTCTAGCAAGAAATTAGTTCTATGCCATGACTGTTGTCGCCTCAAAAGTATTCTGAACAGTCCAATTTACACATTTAGGGAGAATTGTTACCATTAACCAGCTTTATTTATGCATGCCGGATGTTACTACCTCCCTGGCTAGTAAAATCCCCATGTTAGGCCAATCCCCTCCTCCTTACCAGTCGATTGGGGTAGGCATGTTGAAGGATTCATCCCTTATGGGAATTTTTCCATCCACTCCTCCTAGCATGGATACCGTGAAATTCCATATGATTGCCTCATTTGATTATGAGCCTAAGGGTAAACAAGTTGTTGAGTCCACCTCATTGAGTTCACACGAAGCAATGTATGATGCCATTCAAACCTTTTTTGATGATCACTGTCACATCCCCAAAATCCCCTTAGTAAATTTAGAGGAAATGGGGTAATTTTTTTCTTTCTTTTACTATATGCAACAAGCCAATTGTGTTAGTCCCGTAATTGTAAACATTGTTGTCATTTTCATTGTTACCCAAAAATTATACCTTTAATTAGATACATTTGAATAATTGAATCATTCATTTAGTAGGGTTACATTATATACATTTGAACATACTAACAAAAAATTGTTTACTATCGAACTATATCATTCTTTTACATTAAGGTTTATCAAATCACTTTAATACATAAATATCTTATAATTGAGCACAACCTTTATACGAGACACTAGGATATCCCTCAAATGGGTTATCCATTTCACCTTAAACCTTTTCTTTTAATCGACTCTGACCTTCATCATAACAAGGTACTATGCATGAGTCTCGCTGTCTCTCAAGAGATATCTCGACATCATTCAGTGCCTCGGCACATAGTTTATGCACCCACCTTGAAAATCATGCAACCTTAGCATAATTAGTAGAACCAGATAATTAACTCCATCTAACCAAGTTTAACTATTAAAGAAATAATTCTTTATAAATAGAAAAATTATACTATCTTTCTAGAGTCTTCCAATAACCTGCCATCAACGAGCCATAGTTCTGCAACCAACACTCAATTTGCGTATTAGTTCTATAAAACATGTAAACTGCATGATAATTTTCTATAACCAATTTTAACACCACTGGTACTTCTTTAATATTAATTTAGCCTAGGCAACTGAAAGCATGTGTACGACTTTCCTCCCAACCATAGGCTTCATTTGACGTTTGTTTTCCCATCTAAAGCCACCCCCAAGCTGGGCGACGAATCCACTAAGGTTGAGGAACTCTCTCGGATTTATCTTCAAATGGTTTTGAAGTTAAAAAGGATGCTGGGTCCAGTGAGTATGAGACTTAAAATATTAATCGTCATAACAAACTATTAAACACGACCAATCCTTCATCAACATTACTCAAACATTACTTAGGAACACAACGGATAATTTCCTATCCTTTTCATATAATCCAATGTTAACATAACCACACAACTTAGTAGGTATACTAGTAAAAAAAATAGCTCCTATTGAGTTATTTAAAACATCAAAACTGCTCAATTAAAAGCTTTAGAGCAAGTCTTTAGAATACCAAAGATATCATGGTTATAAGGGTTCAACTCCCTATCAATCTTAGTTAAGATAAATATCTAACATAATTACATTACAACAAGATTCAAAACAGTGTAAACTTTTACTAAGTAATGTAACTAAATTATCAAATCCTTTTATAAAGATAAGTCCCTTTTTGTTCATCATATAGTAGATACATTGTAAATATAATTAATTAGAATCCCAAATGGAATCCACAACAACCACCTATGTTGGCATATAAATTAATATAATATCCACCTATTGAAATTAGAAGAGAACGTTTCCTTTTTAACAAAGGAATATAAAGTTTAAACCTTTACTTAGTAATGTAACTATTATCAAATCCTTTTATAAGGATAAGCCCCTTTTTGTTCATCATATAGTAGATATGTTTTTAAATATAAATTAAATGGAATCCCAAATGGAATGCACAACAACCAACTTTATAAATTAATATAATATCCACCTATTGCAATTAGAAGAGAACGCTTCCTTTTTAACAAAGGAATATAAATTTTAACACTAGCTCGGCATCTTATAAAAGATTTTATCACTTCTGGAAATTTCCAAGTCCTACGCCACACTATAGTGGGAAAAAGAACCACTTAAGCATAGTGGGAAACTAAAAGATAGGGTCTAAATTTCATAACACTGCATATTTTTGAAAAACGTTGTAAACGGTAACGATTATGAATAAAACACCATAATCCAAAATTTATATAATCTGAAGTCGAATTAAGTCTACCAACGCAGATGGAAAGAAAACGATTGGATAGCTTAGATCCTCCACCATAAATAATTCATGCAGATCACAACGAAGGGTGGGTAAATCCATATATGGAGATCTCTTTGGATCTGGTATTATCAACAACATGTCAAATCGTATCTAAATGGATAGCAACAATCAGATCACAAACTCAAACCCAATGCCAATGCATACTAATCTACTTGGAAGAATATGCAAATCCCCATGCAACCCCAAAATATGTAAACAACAAACAAAAATTTCAGCTCGTTGGATCAGCTGTTTACCTAGATCGTCATGATATCATATGAGGGAACACATATCCAATGTGGAAACTCTCCAGATCAAAAGCTTATCTAGATCCCAACATACATAAAAGAAAAGGACACCAATATAACTTCAGCTCTCTAGATCTCTGAGGTTATCCAGATCCAAATGTATGAAACGAATCGCAATCACCACAAACAAAAATAGTATTTGATATTTCAAACATGCCAGGAAAGATCACACATTCAATGTGCAATAAATAAAATATTGCAGCAAGAAGTCTAACCTAGACATTTGTTTACATAAACATAAAACGAAATACTGCATATAGTTCTCCAATCAAAATGGAAAGTATATAGTACTGTGTTTTCCAGAGGAAACTAAAATGCCAAAGTAAAATACCTCTGACATGATGACAGATCCAAGATATAAAAATGGGACCAAGAGATAGTTGGATATCCTACTACTTTTAGGATGGACTTGACTCCTTTATCTTCCAGTACAAAACACCTCCGCTTCCGAGCTTTCACTAGCGATATCTGGTAAAACCTGCATATCAACTTTCCTCCCCCCTATATCATAAAATTGTTCATTTTTATAAGGGTAATAGGATCGATCACTAATTTCTAGATCCACGAGTTACCACGAGACAAATGGCAGTCGAAAACTTCCACATTTTCCCCGAAATGCTCTTCTCATCTTTCTCAAGAGGGTATCAAATGGTAACCACTTTTCCAATAAGATGACAAGTGGTAAGGCATTTAAGATTTCTTTTTGTAACATATCCCACTATAATCTCAACCACAACATCGTGAAAGTTTTATCCAATCAACATATTAAAACTGGTATTGATTATTAAATGTACCGACTTTCACCATCTTCTTTATCTTAAAGATAGCATTCTAATTTCCATAATAAATATCTAAATCACTATTTACCTTTATCATTGCTCCATTTAAGGGACTCTATTTTATAGATTGCAATAATTATTTATTAGCTAATGCATGTGTCTTACAATACTGAATATTATAATTCTTTATAACTAGTATATCTCTATATTTATATAAAATTTATAGGTAATGAAAATTTCGTTTATGTGCAAGCTATACATAATTTTGTTTTGAAGTATTTTAAGAAAAGAATCTTATTATGTGTCTTAAAACACACTCTTTTGTTTATATATATATATATATATATATATATATATATATATATAT
>LPNX010660683.1:85328-110193 GCA_001517045.1 Pseudotsuga menziesii
AACTAGCGCATGAAACATAAATAATCAATTAGTTAGAAGGTTTGTCGGCGCAACCTTGACCTGAAATCCATGCCACGGGCCATTATATTAATGCACCGACCTTTCATAATTCATTAAAAGAAAGGAATGAGGAATAATACATCAACTTAGGATGACACCAATGCGAGTAGGTCCTCAAGGAAATTCATTATTCTTCTTCCAGTTCCCAAGACACACCACTACTCTTTTACCTTTCCCACTAGTGGATTCGTCCCCAATCATCGTTTTAGTCGTACACGCTTTCAGTCTCCTAGCATAATTAAATTTCATCTATAATTTTGATGAGGCTAGGATTTTCACTTATAGTGCCTTTTTTACTTACGCTTCATGTTTTTTGGTCGTTCTTTGAAGGGATGTTAAAATCACACTGATGATCTTCATCTAGTGGCTTCGGATCCTTACCATTTACCATACTGGTTAGAACCTTCTCTTCCTACTCTAGATTATTTCACTGAGACTTTCCCTTCTGATGAGTCCATTATGGATATTATGAATACGAATGAGTCCATTTGGGAGGATCACCATCACAGATCCATGTTCCTCCCCAACACCAATTCAGTTAGCCATGATTATGCATCCTTATTTCCTACTGATATTGTCAATGAACTCCAGAGTCCCATATCGTTCCAAGACATAGATTCTAAAGGAAACCTTTGTAACATTACTTAGATGAATCCAATTGACATATCAGCCTAGCTCGGTACTATCGAGCATGTTCATGTTGGGCAGAAGTGCTCGACAGATGAATCTGAAGCATACAAGGCACTTTTCAAAGAATTCCATGATATTTTTGCTTGGTCCTATGAAGACATGCTGGGGATTGACCCATTAATTGTGGTCCATGAAATTAAAACCTATCCCACAGCTAAACCTGTCAAGCAAAAACTAACGCAAGGCTATACTCAGAAGGCTACAACTATTAAAGCTTAAATTGAGAAACTTCTCAAAGATATGTTTATTTATCCTATACCCATGACAGAATGGGTATCGAACATTGTCCCTGTCAATAAAAATCAGGGCACCATTAGAGTCTGTATCGATTGTAGGGATTTGAATAAAGCTTGTCCCAAGGACAACTTTCCTACTCTGCACGTCGATTAGATTATCGACAACTGTGCTGGAAGTGTCATCTTTTCATTTATGGATGGATTCTTTGGCTATAATTAGATTGAGATATTACCCTATGATCAGCATAAGATGGCATTCATTTTCCCATCGGGAACCTTTGCATATAAGAAGTTACCTTTTGGCCTAAAAAATGTTGGAGCTACGTTCTAGCGCTCAATGTCCTATGTGTTTCATGATATCAAACATATTGTTGAACCGTACCTTGACGACCTCCTTGCTCATTCACAGCAACGGGAGGACCACCCTAGTCATATTAGAGAGATATTCCTAAGATGAATTCATTATAATATAGGACTCAATCCACATAAATGTGTTTTTTGCATTCATACGGGACGTCTTCTAGGCCTTGTGGTATCCAAAGGTGGCATCCAAATTGATCCTTTGAAAAAAATTTCCATTTTAGCTCTACCAGCCCCAACTAATCTCCTTGAACTCCAAATTTTTCAAGGAAAGACAAACTTTCTCTGCCATTTCATGTGCAATTTTGCAAAGAAAACGCACAGTTATATGCGTCTCCTCAAGAAGGACACCCCGTTCTTCTGGGATGACCAAGCCCAATGCGCCTTTGATAATCTTAAGGACGCTCTGACTCATTCACCTGTGATACACCCCCTAAATTATTCAAAAGACTTTCTCTTGTATATTTCTTCCTTCGCCACTACCATCGTCATGGTTTTAGTGCAGGAAAATATCCACGGTCAGGAGCACATGATTTATTATGCCAGTAAGAATATTATGGATTCCAAAACTCACTATTCACGTGTGGAAAAGTTAGCATTGGCCACGGTCATTGCTGTACAAAAGTTTCATCACTACATTCTACTCTGCACTACCACTATATTGGAAAACTAGAACCCTATGTATTACATCCTAACTCATTAAGTGCTTAGGGGAAAGTACTCTTGATGGATAGTCATACTACAAGAGTTTGATCTAGAATTTTCCAAAGCCACATCAAAGAAATCCTTGGTCTTTGCCGAGCTCATGTGTGATCTTCCCTGTGCTTCAACGGAATCTGATCCTAGTGATTCATTTCTGGATGAATTCCTGTTCCTGATTAGCACTACCGACCCTTGGTATGGAGATTTTCTTATTTATCTCCAAACACAATGATTTCAGCTGCATTTATCCCATGACAATCGCCACTGTATCCATCACCACGTGAAATACTACCTCATCTTGAATGATACCTTGTATAGATGTGGGATTGACTCTATTATTCGATAATGCCTCACCCATGAGGATGCTGAACATGTGATGAATGATTTCCACTATGGAGAATGTGGCAGTCGTTTATCTAAGATGGATACAACTTAGAAAGTCCTTCGTTCTGGCTATTTTCGGCCTTCTATCTTCAAAGACTATCACGAGACTGTTAATAAATGGCCACCTTATCAACACTTTTATCCTAAAAACCACACCCATCCTACTCTGCTACACCCCATCATTGTCATTGGCCCATTCTCCAAATGGGGGATTGAATTCATGCATTGTAATCCTACCTTAGCCAGAGGGCATGGTTACATCATTGTGGCCATTGAATATTTCACAAAATGGGTTGAGGCCATGCCTACATATGTAGAAGATAGTAAGACTTCCAGTCTCTTCCTGTTCAATCATATCATACCTAGATTTGGAGTCCTGCAGTCCATCGTTAATGATCACAGATCCCATTTCCGTAATCAAATGATGGAGGAAGTGGCTGCCAAGTAGGTTTTCACCATGAAAACTCTACGCCATATTATCCACAAGCTAATGGTCAAGTAGAGGCCATTAACAAAGTTTTAAAAACTATGATTCGTCGAATGGTTGGAGATCATAAATCCAACTGGCACCACGTTCTTTTCTCCGCTCTTTGGGATTATTGGACTTCAGTGAAAATATCCACTAGTTTCACACCATTCCAGCTTGTTTATGGAATCAAAGTTGTTTTACTGATTCAATGTCAGATTCCATCTTTACAACTTGCCATCGAACTTCTCCCAGACACTTCCGCAGAGGAAGAAAGAGTTGTGTACTTGAATAACCTTGACGAGACTCAAAGAGATGATGCCTTGGCTAATGAGGCACATAAGAAACGCGTCAAGGCACAGTATGATAAATCTGTCCAACCTCGTGTCTTTCACGAAGGTGACCTAGTTTTGACTTACGATCAGAGATACGACAAACTAGGGAAGGGTAAGTTCGAGTCCATGTGGTACAAACCTTTCATCATTTCTAATGTTTTAGAGAAAGGATCCTATGAGCTCGTTGATTATGATGAAATCCCTTTGTGGAAACCTCGCAATGGGTTGTACCTGAAAAGGTACTATGCCTAGGTCTTTCTTGGATAGTATCTTGTATATATGTATATTGCTTGACTTTCACTGTGCTTTTAGTATTTTCAAGATGGTGTTGAGTTTAGTGTCTGCATCTGTTTACAGCATGTTTTGGTCATGCAGATGGATTTCTATGGCTTTGTTGATGGTGCTTGCCACCACACCTTGAATCTCACCTCAGCTGCTTGGGTCCTCTATTCCCTAGCTGAAGATTTGGTCAATTCAGGAGAGGTTTGTATAGGTCCTGCTACTAATAACATCATCAAATATGAAGCAATCATCGGTATTCTCACTGAAGCTTCCTCCCAGGATGTTTGCAATCTAGTAGTCTTGATGGATTCACAACTCGTGGTTTTCCATTTCAACCATATTTACACCATTAGATACCCTATGCTTCTCTGCCTCTTCCGAAGAGTACATTTTCTAGAAAGATCATTTGAAACCATCACTTATAGGAATATCCCTAGGGGACATAATGTAGTTGTTGACTCATTAGCTAATTAAATCCTAGATTGGCATATTTCCCATTCATCACATTGAAATAAAACATGGTCCATTGTAAATAAACATTTAAAGACACATAAAACTCATGTAAAATACATTCACCATTTGAGACATATAAACACCAGGTAAAAGTCTGTATATATATATATATATATATATATATATATATGAAATTTTTTTACAAAAATAGGTCCCGAGACCTCATCTGAAGCACATAGGATTTCAAGCAAAATCACCATACAAAATCCTAAAGCTGTCAGCTTTCAGTACATATCTCATACACTAGTGATGCTCGTGGTAGCACATCACTACCCGAGCTACTCTACGTAGCAGCCTACTGAATCGACCCGGTACTCCCATTGTAGATCTATGATACCTCATCGGGAGGTCATCAATGGAAGCATCTGGTATATCCAAGGTCAGCCTCTCCAGGTTTTCCTCTAACTCCCCAGTGATATCATCGCCATGTGGTACAAAGCGGGCTCCACCTCCCCTATCTAATGGAGAATCTCCTCTAGGTCACGTTGCTCCAACATCGGCATGAGAATATCTAGGTATCGTCACTTAGCATAAAAGTATAAAACATTAAAAAACATAAAAAAAATTCATCCATTTTAGGGTTTATTACTTCTTACCGATGTCGTCCCATTGTCCGCCGGGTGGGAGTGGTAGGTTAGAATCTCCAGTGAAGTCAGTACCTACGTAAGAATAATCCTCCACCATGAGGATCTGATCTCAGATCCATCTGAAGAACAGGTCACTGAACTTCACCTTCCCCCTACCTGCTCCTATATGAGCCATGACCTAGACCCACCTCAGCATACGGGGGTCCCATGCTCTCAGACTTCTAAAGAGCACCTGAGGTCTCATCTGTGGTACCCACTCGAAGAAGAAGCAGGCTAAAATGGAACCAAATCCAAACTGCTTTAGCTCTCCCTAACGAAACTTAGTCAGCTGATCTTTAAATATTGGAAGCATGGCTTTCACCCAGTTGAATACCATGGGTTCCATGACCTCTTTAGCATATAACATGTGTGCCCTAGAATCCTGGTGCATAGCCTAACTCCCGACCACCCTCTGCATAGTAAATAGGATGGTCCATAGGGGCCCATCCGTCACTTCTCTGATGGGGATTTTCTTCCCCGATGTGATTGTCCCTAGAGCACAATGATGATATATCATCTCTCAAGTAGTAATATCCCCTCCACGAGAACTTGTCAGTGAGATGGGGGTACCTCGTCTCAAGAAGCCAGTCAAGAAGTAGATATCCTCTACCTCCACTATCTGAATATGGGCCCCAACCTCGAATTACTGTTGCTTTGGATTCCACATCCGCAGTATGTGCTCTAGTAACCACTTGTGTGACACCATGCTTGGTGTCCGAAATAATTTTAGGAACCCATAGTCCCGTACTGCGGCTATAGAACCCACATTCCTTTCAGCGAAAGCATCATCATTGTCATGTTGCCTTTTTTTCCATATCACCATGTTTGGGTAACAAAAACCTGTGAAAAACAATCATAGCATGCATTAGAATCATCTCTAATCATTTAAAATCAAAATAATGATTTATTATTTCTTATGCTATTAGTTTGAAATCTCCATGGCCCGCACTGCCTGTGCACCGTTGGAGACAGGCGGTGGCATTGCTTGTCATCTGTGTTTTCTGCGTGGTTCTTGGCAGGTACTATGTATCCCGTAAGGGGTATGTGTGGTGCCCATGTTTATGGTTTTAGGGCTTTCCATACAATCCCAAAAACCCATCAAAATTCAAAATAAATGCTATGAAAATAAAGAGTAGGGTTTTAGCTATTACCTGCAACTGACGACGCTCAAATCCGACGGTGGGAACTCCCAGTATAAGCTACTGAAGATCTGGCTAGGAAAGTGCTCCAAATGCTCTCCACTATGGGTAAATAGTGAAATGATTTGATTTTTTACTATTTGCATGACTTATAAAGGCATTTATGGGTCTGGTATACTATAGTTTTGATGTAAAATCACTTTTTACTCTAAATTTATCTATCGTAATCGCTTAATGTTTGTCATGAGCGCATTTAACATTTGTTTTTGAGTCGATTGCAGGATAGGAGAACCATAGTATAAAGCTTTGGAAGTTTGTTTATGACTTTTTCGCACTTCCATAAAATGGAAAAGGTCGATAAGTGTTTGTTACGACACTTTGGTCACGCTCCTTAAACCCAGTATCAAAGGTCTGAGTCCGTTTTAGATTCTTTCTAGGCTCGTAAAAAATCGACATTGTGTAAAGAAACACCATGGAGTCTTATTTTAACCTCTTTTTCATGCTCCTAAAAAATGAAAAGATCGTCGAATCCATTTCCGATTCTTTCTAGGCTCGTAAAAAGTGACATTGTGTAAAGAAACCTCATGGAGTCTTCTTTAAACTCTTTTTAGGCTCCCTAAATACAAAAAGATTGTTGAGTGATCTTGTCTTCTTCATGCTCGTTAAAGTATTTGAAGAGTCATCTGTCTGACGGTAGGTTATCTCTTTTTCGGTTTGGATAGGACTATTTACGAAAAAGGAACACTCCAACCAATCATGACTGGAAGAGTTCTCTAAGGTATGATTTTACACCTTTTCGAGCCTTATAGACTAAATCACATGAAAAAGGACCCCTTTAGAGTATTCTTCTGTAATTGTTCAGCTCTCTAAACATGAACGATACCGAGTTTTCTTTCATTGGACTCGTTAAATTAAACATTGAGGTACCCATTTTCAAAACAAACCCATCCTCTCTTAGGTTCGTAAAACATATGAGTTTGGACTTGTCTTCTGACAAGTTATACCGAGTGTTTGTTACCCTCTTTGAACTCATAAAACCAAAAAGAGGCACTCATCGATCATGATGGGGAAATGGGAAGGGAACCATTTTGCAAATAAATGGAAGTAGTTTGTCATTACCTTTGAACATGGCACTTGTCTGCATATCATTTCAGTCAATTGGGTATTTAGCTGATCTCCATGATGATCCACTTTCATGAGTCATGTCAATCCTTTGAGTCTTTCAAAAGAATGCATTGTCCACTATCGCATTGTGTGTTTTTCCCATCGATTCATGCTTCCAAGTATTTTTGTTGTGCCACCCGATGTTCAAAGGGGATTTGAAGAAGTTTTACCTCTGCAGTCAACACAGTATTTGTTGTCAATATTTTTGAGTCAATCCTATGGTTACGATATTCACATCATTCCAAAACTATGTTTCTAGTTTTGTGTCGTCGATGTGGGACTCATCATGGCCCTCCTTCGACAAGACTTTTCCTGTCGACATCAGCTCATCATCTGGGAAATAGTCTTACAAACAATATTTAGTACCTTGAGATCTGTATGCCTTAATGACAGATTCTCTCACTCTTGACATAGGTTCACATCATTGACCTTTGATCGAGAGAGTCGACTGGGTGTTTGACATCAGGACATCTATTCACACTCAGTAGATTATAGTAGGGTACCTTGGGAATCACTGACATTAATGGTGATCTCCCTCGCACTTGTTAACGATTCACATCATTGGGTGATTTTCAAGTGGTTTCTACCATGTTTGACTTCAGATCATTGTAATCACATGGATAGAATCATGATTTGTGGAAAACAAGACAAAGACACTGGGTATTTGTTAAAGCACTCATTGCTTTTCCCCAGGTTGTGATGGCATTTTGTATATATAGCATGCATCCACATATGTATGGTCATGGATATGCTCAAATTTGCATCTCTGTGACATAGATCTACATTGTATGTTTGGTAGCTATGTCCAAGTTTGAGTCCTCTATCACATGGATCTACGCTGTATTCTAGTAGCCATGCTTGTTTATTCCTCCCATGGATCTGCCTTGTATTGGTCTGCAGCCATGAGTTGGTTACTTGTGTCTATGAGTCAAAATATTGATGTACTACAGATGCCTACTTGATGACATGCTCCGATCGAGCCGACATTTTCTCCTCGTAGCGACAACTTGTTCTCTCGAAGCTCTCGTTTATCATATCCCTCTAAGACTCATGCTTTGGAGGGAATCTTGTTATACCAAAATCCTGTCATCATCATGTGATAAGACCTTTGACATACCTACTTTCCCTTAATCCCAGCACTTGGAGTGGAAACCCATGTTTTTTGTCATTCTTTCATGAAAATACTCAGCACCATGATTTCCCCTTTATCCATGAGTGGTACCTTGCTCACACTGCCTGTTCCTTGTTGTCCATAAGCGGTGCCTCGCTTATGGCCCTTAGTCCATAAGAATTTCTTACATGAACCGCTCTATCATAAGAGGAGCAAAGAGGTACCCTAGGTAAAATGGAAAAAAGAGATGATTCTCGAGGCTTCTAGATCATAAGCCTTGTTTCCTCTCTTATCCCTATCATTGTGGATCAGTTGAGCTCGAGATCCCCCATCATAGGATCTTAGAGGCCACTCCATCCAAAAATCTCTCAACCATTACTATCCATTGAGCCTTATAAATACAAGCTCATGTCCATGGTTGAGAGTGAGAACCATTGAGGTATTGTTATGCTGTTGGACTGACCACTTGGCCCAATCCATTGGAGAGCATAGAGAGCAAAGTTGGAGCTTATGGGGATGAAGTGTTGGTTTCATGGAGATGCATATCGACACTAAGGCTTAATTGGTTGTAAAATTCTCCATTCATCTTAATGCAAAGCTAATTTATGTCCCACGTTACTATTGTTGTTGATTTCACATGTACATGTTGTTAGATTCCTTAGTCACTAACATGGATCAGTAGATTATGTTCTGGTAGCTTTAATGTGTTTGTGTGTTTGATCTGATTGCAAGTATACAGGGTCACTATCGAAGCAACATTCCGGGTATCTACAATATCTAGGGAGGGTCTTCACCCTTTGTCGTTCACTCATTTGTTCCGGATATGAACCATTTAGACAAGAGGAACAACTTCTGTCCGCAGAAGGTCAAATATTTTTGTTTACACTAGGTATGCCCCCTTAATTTTCCAAATCCCCTCTCTGCCATGCCTACTAGATATTACCTCAAGTATATGCCTAAGTTCATAGAAGTAGGGGATTTCACAGCTGAAGAACATCTTGAGGCATTTTACAGCTATGCTGAGAATATTAACATAGAGCAAGAAGATGTATGTACTAGGGTTTTCGTACAAAGCCTAGATGGTAAGGCTAGGAAATGGTTTAAGGAACTACCTACTGGATCAGTGGCAAGCATTGAGGCCATATATGATATCTTCCTAAATAATTGGGGAGAGAGGAGAGACTAACTCTACTATATCATAGAGTTCAACAACCCGAAAAGATAAAATGGGGAGTTTGTCTCCAACTTCACCAAGAGGTTCAACAATATGTACAGGAAGATCCCCACTAAAATCAAGCCCACTAATACCTCAGCTAGGATAACTTATGAAAATTCCTTTGACTTTGATTTCTACCTACTTCTTAGATAAAGGAGGCCTTCCTCTTTATCACTCAAGCAAGATGCTGCCATAGAGGTAGAATCAAATATTTTGGCACCTCAGAAGGTCAAAGGAAATATAGATAGGAAGAAGCAGTCAGCAGACCCTATTGGTTCTTCTTCATAAGAGAACAAGATTGAAAAAATGACAAAACTATTAGATAACTGTACTACTGAAATGTCTAAATTTAAGGACCAAGGACAGATGGCTGTGAGCGGTAAAGGGCCAAGTGACTTTGCTCCTTGAAACCCTAATTTTGTCCCTTATAGAAGAGGAAACCCCCCAGTTCAGATTCTCAGAAGGGAGAGGAATTAAGGGGAATATCAGAGAATAAGAGCTCCATTTCAAAATGTTGCACTAGAAGAAGAGCCAGAATTCATGGAAGAAGAAGGAGAAGCTGAAGAAAACATCCACTGCATGGAGGATGAGGTGGACTATTCTTTTCTAACACAGGAAGAATATGAGGAAGCCCTAATTAATGAGCATATCACTGAAGAGACTGTATATCAGGTTGATACTCAGGAAGGGTACAAGCTGAGGTCTAGGATGGTTTCCCCTCCCAAGAAGAATGTTGGGCTTGTCAAGCAGCGCACCATCCAAAAAGGTCACTGTTTTTCTAAAGAAAGGGGCTATCATATAAAAAACAATGCAGAAACCAGCACCTTCAGCCATTCCTGATCAAGTCCAAATCAAATTTCCAGGGCATGAGGTAAGGTTTCCAAATAGTCTGCATTATTTTTTCAACCTTGAGTTAGAAATTCAAAAATTGAAGATCCCTTTCCCATTAATTGAGCCAATGAAAAATGATGCATTCAAGTCTTCCATTCTAGATTCCCTTTAGCAAAAGATGCATATTGATACTAACTTTGTTAACTTGTAATATGACAAGCCTGTTGTAACCCTGGGCCCCATGATCGAATAACTAAAGGACTGATTCCCTCCTTTCTACATATCCCTGAATATCCATGATAAAATCCTCCATAATTGTCTGCTGGATTCAAGAGCCTCTCATAACCTAATGCCAAAGGCTGTGATGGATGAGCTTGGTATTAGAATCACAAAGCCCTACCATGATTTATTCTCCTTTGACTCTAGAAAATTCAAGTGCTTGGGCCTCATTAAAGACCTCATTGTGAACCTAACTCAACTACCTTTGAAAAGCATCATGATGGACATTGCAGTGGCTGATATCCATCCAAAATTTGGTCTCTTGCTTTCTCGATCATGGAGAAAAAGGCTAGGTGGCACCCTTCAGATGGATCTTACATATGCCACCATCCCCATGTTTGGAGGAGAGACTAAGAGGCTGTACTAGGAAAATCAGTTGGCCTACATCATAAGCAAGGAGAACAATTCAGTGAATCACCCCATCTATGCAGTGGAAACTGATTTTGGGTCCTGCATTCTGCATATAGATGATTCTTAGCAAACATCATTCCAACTCACTGAGCCCACCTATTAGCAGCCCAAAGAAGTGACCACAGCATTATGGAGCATGTACTTTGATGGGGCTAGCACTCAAATATTAGCAGGTGCAAGTGTAGTATTGATCTCCCCATCCAAGGAAAACATTTATCTGTCTTACAAGCTTGATTTTAAAACCACTAACAATATAACAGAATATGAAGCCTTGCTGCTAGGATTTAAAGCTTCCAACGAGATGGGGACGTTGTGCATGATGATTTTTGGAGATGCAGACCTCATTATACAACAGGTCAACAACACTTTTCTAACAAAAAACATCAAATTAAAGGCCTACAGGGACAAGGTATGGAAACTTAGAGACTCCTTTATGTTTTTTGAACTGTCATATATACCTAGGGATTTGAATCACCTAGTTGATTCCATGGCTGTCTCTACAAGTCTGTTCATTCCTCCTTTACCTCCCAAGCTCAGCAATGATGTTCAAGTTAAATACAAACCTTCCTTTCCAGACAATGTCAAATTCTAGAAGGTGATTGAAAATGATGACGAGCTTGGTAAATTCATTCAACTAGTAGATGAATTCTCTGATATGCACATAGACTAGGAAAACCTAAACATGGAGGAATCGAAGCAGCTCAAGTTGAAAGATAAAGTGGTTGATCAGAACATTGTCCAATTACCTAGAAACTACATACCTCGAGGTCTAGTACCACTAGAAGAGTTGTTTGATCACAATGACATCCCTTTTAAGCCTGCCAAAAAGGAGCTAGATCTTGCTATCCAAGAGAAAAACATAGGTAGCCAAAGCCACCCAAAACTGATAAATTTTTCCACTAAATTGACTCCTGATCAGAAGTGAAAGTTCTACAGCCTAATAAAAGAGGTTGCTGATATTTTTGCATGGGATTACAGTGACTTAAAAACCTATGACACCAATATCATCCAGCAGAGGATTCCTTTGGAGAAGGACACCATCCCTTTCAAGCAGAAGCTGAGATCCATCAGTCCTCTCCTATTACCAGTAATTTAAAAAGAAATCCATAAGCTCCTCAAAGAAAAGATCATAATCCCCCTCAGGTACTCCAAGTGGATTGCAAATCTAGTGGTGGTAAGAAATAAAAATGGAGAAATTAGGTTGTGTGTGGATTTTAGAAACCTGAACAAGTGTTCTAAGAAAGGTAACTATCCACTGCCCAAGATGGAACACCTGCTACAGAAAGTCTTAGGGGCTAGGGTTATGTCCTTCCTAGATGGCTTCTTTGGATACAACCAAGTTGCAGTGCACCTTGATGACTAACACTAGTGCAAAATGAGAGATTAGTGACCAAGAGACCAAAAATTTTGGTCACCACAATTTTTTTCAAGGGATAAATGACCAAAATTGATAAATTTAAGCGGGATAACTAAAAAAGACCAAGATAAATGACCAATTTTGGTCATATGATAAAACTAAGCTAAAAAAGACCAAGATAAATGACCAAATTTGGTCACGGGGTATCTAGAAAAAAATGACCACATAACAATTGGTCATTTATTTGGTCATTTTTAGTTGTGGATCAGTTCGGCAATGAAAAATTACAATTTTGACAATGTTGTATATTTTTCTAAATTCTAAGACTACAAATGGATTCATAGACCCCCTAGAACTTAGTAAATTGCAGAGCCTCACGTGTTACAACTCCACTGTTAACACCAAATTAACTATGACAATGTCTTAATGGTAAATTAACTATGACAATGTCCTAGCGGTAAGCTATTCCTTATATATTTGAAAATAACTATACAAATATACCTATATACATTTGTTTTTAAATATTTTTTTTATAAATAATATTAATTATTAAACTATTTACATTATAAATTAAAAAAAATGTTACTAAGTATTTTTTATTATGTACTAATAATACATATAAAATTTTAAAAAAATATACCAAGTAATTTTTTATTATATACTATTAATACATATAAAAAAATTAAGTTAAATAAATACAAATATGATATAATGCAAGTTAAACAAATACAAATTTCATTCTATCATGTTAGTGTAGTTTCACAATTTGGGTTTTGGCGCCAACTTGAAGTGGTGGGTGCCAATGTAGAAAAATCTTACATTTCACTCAAGCTCAAGCCCAAGGTGACCCTGTTCAAGGCTTTTCAATCTATGGCCATTTTTCCTTGTGCTCTTCCCTCCCCTCCGCACGGCATTTTGGTGATTACCAGGATGCGACTGCAATGCAATGAAATATTCATTTCATCTCAAATCTTCAGGAGGGAGTCCAATTCAAGGGTTTCTGCAATGGAAATCATGGTATGTTTGATGGGGTTCTTTCCCTTTTGCTCTGCTGAAAGCCGGCATTCAGAGATTTGGAGCAGTACACCGTAGATTTGGGTATTTGTTAGTCCTATATCCCTCTCTCGTATATATATGCAAACAACACATAATAATTGCCAGATGGGAACACAAGCCACAAAGATCCATTGTTAGATCGGAACCCAAGTGATTTCAGGGGCGAAGATCGGCCATGGTAGGAGCCAACGATGCCAATGGGCAGCTCTTTCAATTTCTCAATCAGCTCCTCAACCAGGTAATATACGCAATGTTTATGTTCATGTTCATGGCTATGAGATTGTTAATTTGACAAATTTATGCTTCTTTCTGCGCTAGTTTATTATACAATATAGGAAGGTAGATGCCACAGGGTTTTGGAAGGATAAGATGATACCAACTAACCGTGTCTGCAAATAAAAGCACACGGTTTTTTATCCAGGATCTGTTACATGTTTAGAAATAAGTGAATTCACGGGCTTTGTATTTCTTAGGGTTGTTTTGTGTGACCTCATTCTCATATTAACCTCATAAAATACGTCTTGGCTACCAATGGGGCATTGGTTCACTGGTGAGATCAAGGGAGGGTTAAATCCATCAACGAAGTTCCCACAATGTCTGTGATTTTCTCACCACATATAGCTTGAGATTCATAGGGAAGAGGTCGTATTATGCAAACCAAGTTCCCACAATGTCTGTGATTTGGTCACCACATATAGCTTGGGATTCATACGGAAGAGGTCGTATTATGCAAATTTGGTGGAATAGAATACCCTTCCAAGTTGGCAAGTTTGTCCAAGGAAGTATGATATTTGCAGTGGAGCCTTTCAATAAAAAAACAAGTCTCGTTAGTTTAAAGCAACTCAAGGGTTACTTCCTGACACAAGGTTATAATTCTAGCTCTTTCAGTCTTTCAGAGTGGTATCTCACCAGGAACCTCTAAAGGGACTTCTTTGCCCTCCATTTGCATGTGTAGATAATTAAACCAAATTCAATTTGACAAATCCATGAAAATAAACCTTGAAAGTTAAACATTCCATAAATAGCTTGTACAAACTTTAAGGTTAGGAAATCTGAAAAGCTTACCGTTTAAACATATTTTGGCTTTTTTACTTTTTATAGACTTGCTTTATACAATGCAACGTGAGGTTGAAAATTAACCTCACAAAAATTCTTAGTTTTTATAGTCCAATACTCAATAACAGAGTTTTGAATTAATGACCTTACACAATTAGTGTCTTAACAGTACACCCAATCAGCTTCTATTCCATACCCCATGCGCTAATCTCACAAAGATTCTCTAATATGTCCCTCATATATTACCTTAGCCTATGTAGATACACATCAATGCTATATTTACCCTATGGCTTCAACTTTACAGAGCTGATTTTCTTTGGAAGAACAGAGGAAGTCCACATATCTAAACGATATCATTCAGCTCAAATTTATTATTGAGACGCAACATCTCATTTTCTCTCCATGGAAAGGCAAATATATAAAACTTTGGCTACATCCTAGCTGCACACAGTATAATGTTTAGTTGTAGTGTTGTTTTTCAGTAAATCTTTGATGTCCAAGTGTCCATAGTCCAAGGAGTTATCTGTCCATGCATACTACTTTTGGTTCGTTACTGTCTTTGGCAGGATTTAAACGACAACATTCTTTCTCAAATTTGAAAGGTCTTTTCACTCTTGGTAATTGACAAGAAAAACTTGCACATAACGATATGTCAATTGTAAATTCCACTACGAAATTTGGTCTCTTCTACTTGTTAAGTTTTGGCAGGATTTGGACCACCTTATCTGTAAATTTATATACATATAAGAATTTTAGATAATTCTTGTGAAAATATGGGAACCAGAAGTGTTGATCATTGATCCTTAGAATTTTAATGATCTAAGTTTTAGAACCATGGAGACCCTCGCAATTAAAAAATTCGAAGGTGAGTGCTATATAAGAATGCAATAGTGCCAGTTCCTCGAAATCCTGGAAAGTTCTGCAATTTTTCCAAGCTTGGCTAGTTCTTTGTGAATGCAATTTTGTGATCTATAATATTGGCAGTGGTGTATATCGCCAATGCTGAAAGAAAGCCTCCAGCATGATGGATTTTTTAATTTTAAATTACTCATTTGATATCTTGTCCACAGGTGGAAGTTGAAACCAATCAACCAGAGACTGAATTGAGATCGAAAATAAAGGCTCATGAATTAGAGACTACTAAAGTACCTCCAATATCATCGAAGCAACCAGATGAGGTAGGGCGTGACTTTCCTATTTTGAATTAGCTTCAATCAATGATTCAGCCTTTATAAGGGTTTCAGTTCATCCAGTTTTGACTTATTCTTCCTCTAGTGCGTTTTACGATCTAATATTAAACTTATTCTCTATTATTGTAGCTTGAAATAGCCAAGGAAAAGGACAGGATGTCAACCAAGTTAGAATCTATTGATGAACTATTTTCCTCATCATCTGCAGCAGATCTACAAGTACAAGGCCTTTTAAGTGGAACTGCGGATTTATGGATGCTTGTCATCACTGCTACCACAGAGGAGCGTCAGGCATTTGCAGCAGCTACAGAGGAGCAAGACACTTCAAGAAACAAAAATTAACATTGTGTTAAATCTTTTGGATTTCCACTGTGTATAAGTTTAAAGATGATCTACGCATGTTTTGAATGGACTCTCCATCTATCTTCAAGATTGCTAAGGCATCTCAGTATTATTAATCAAAAGGTATTATTACATCTGTTCAATCTATAAGATGCTAAGCCATCTCAGTAGTATTAATCTGAAGGTGTTATTATATCTGTTCATGGGCTTTACATACTTAAGTATAAGTTACTTCATGGGATTTACATGCGTTATTATAAGTATTCTTTCATAGTATGATATTTATGATTTGGAAATAGTGCATTTTTTGGTCAAACTAGATCAAAATGTTTAATTGAAGATGTATTGATGCTTCCAGTTCATCACAAGGAAATTGATTGCACTGTGCTTCCTATCCAAGGAATCTTTTTACAAATTCCATTCTTTTCCAAGTCTTCCTACTCCTTAATCCCCTCTTCTTTCATTAAGGCATTCCGTTAAAATATGTTCTTACAATCTTCTGTTTCTCTATGTGATGCTGAAAAATGGGATGGACATTACTTTAACGTTTAAATATGTGATATGGTGCTTGATTTGATCACCTTCCAGTAGATGGAGGTAATACCAACATTTCTTAAATTTGTCTCATGGCTTTAAATTATTCAGTTAGAAAGGGAATAAAATGGGAATCACCTCACAGGGGTGATGCTCTTTACTCTCAATTTTGCAGCTGATGTTCCTTTTGCAATGCTGTCGTTATTTGTCACTATCTGAAGTAATTCTGCCATCACAGCACACAGAGAATCTGGTGCTTCTGGAAGAATTTCTGGTATGTTTTCAACCACCCCAGCTTTAATCATATCAAGCTTGCAAAGTGGCTGATTTTTTCCTAACTTTGCTAGGGCATTTATAACAGCCTCATGAAGAGGATAATTCGCACCAAACAGAAGTCCAAAAAGTGGAACAACAGCACCATGTGCAGCAATAAGCTCTGCCAGTTTTTCATCATCTAATAGGTTATCAAGAGCACGGACTACAGCATGGTGGGCTGGACTGAACTCTATAACAAGAAGAGAAACCAGAGGTTCAACACATCTGGCTGCAGCTAGTGTAGATCTAATTCTTGAATTCCCAAAGAGAACACAACACAACTCTGCAGCATCCTCTTTCAGCCCCATTGAGAAATTTGAAGAAAGAATTCGGCATAACACATCCACTGCATTTGTTTCAACATCAACAACTACAAGTTCTCTTGAAGGATTTTCAAACAGCAACTATAAGTGATTACATACTACAGGTAGTAATATATATCCAAAAGCAACCTTTATAAATGAGGCTAATACATATATATCCAAAATCAGCCTCTAAATATGAGGCTATAAGTACAAAGCTACATCAACATGTATCAAACTATGGACAATGAACATGGAAATAAAACAGGAGCTCAAACTACTAAACTATTAAATACTAAATAGTAAAGAGTAAAGACTAATAGTCATCATCCTCATCTTTATTATCCCCATGAAAAATAAAACAAGAACCATGCTTAACAGTGGAATGTAGTGAGGAAGACAAAAGGCCAAATCTTCTTCCAGGTTTCTCAATATTCAAGGTAGCAAGGGAGATGACCAAGTTAGAACCGAAGTTAAAAAAATCAGTTTTAAAGTGTTGAGGGGCATTTTTGTTTTCGAAAACATGTCGTATCGGAAATGCGTTTCTGTTTATAAGAAACATGTTTTCCTTGTAGGGAACATGTCCATAAGGACGGAAACACATTTCTGAGCCATATGGTACACATTTCCAAGTTTCCACACAGAAACAACATGGAAATGAGGGGGGGGTGGGCAAGTTTCCTGCAACATAGTATATTTGTGATTGACCAATACCTTTTTTATTAATTTATAATTCTTTTCATTTAATTCAAGAAATCCTTCAAAGTTTTGGGTCCAATAGAGTTCTTTCATTGCATGATAAACCGATGGTTGCAATCAAAGATTAGTAGGCATGATGCTGTCATGTGAAGATGCGGGAATTATTTGTTTAATTAACATTGTGCATTGTTATTTTTAAAGCCTTCATATAACCTTAATATTGTAGGTCTTCGTACCCTCAATGATTTAGTTCTCAATGACTTGGGTAAGGATTTCTGGTGTCAGTCTTTAGCTATTTATAGTGTCTGGCTGCTGGTTATTGGTTTCACCATTCAATTAGGATTCCCTTCCGAAATTCCATTAGGAGTAATTATATCAGACCTTCTTGTTTGTTTGGATATTGCCTCAAGTTCTTCTAATAAATAAGCACATTTCATTCCCATTTGTGCTTGTATTTATCTTTTGTATCTGAATGTGACTGCATGGAACATCTGTGCAGGTGATGGACAGGAGATATAGAAAGCTCTTCAGGAATGGACAGGACAGTGGACTGTCCCAAATGTATTTATTGGGGGCACACACATTGGTGGCTGTGATGGTTAGTAATTCAACTTGGATTTTGAACTAGCTACACTTTTTTTTCCAAGAAAAAAATCTTATATTCAATATTTCAAAAGAGAAATCAGAATTTACATAGTGTGGCCGATAAGGCTCACAAAGTATTACCAGAGATTATCCAGTACAGTCCTGTCATGTCACAATTACAGTCTTCCTTAATAAAAGACACAGATAATCATCAGAAGTAAACACTTCAAAAAACATGTTCAGAAAACTATTCTTAAATCTAGAATAGGTCTCACTCTTCTGAAAAGCCACCCATACTGTACCTGGGACAACACAGAAAACAATTGAAATTAAAAAACAGACTTCAAAGATTCTAAAACTAAGAGGTTGTCCTTAAAGTCCAGCTCTGAAAACATGCCCTCCTGCATAGATAGGGATTCCTTAGACAACTTGTCTGCTTGTGAATTTGCTTCTCTGTAAATATGGGTGAATGAATTCTTCGAACTGATTTCTTGCATCCAGTATTCTGTTCTTTATAGGATTTAAAGCCAAATTTTCAATTCTACTTCTTCCATTTTCCCAATCTAATTAACTTTGAATCCTACAGGGCTTCAAGCTTACCAAGTCCTTTATTTGCATCTGCTTTTAATAGAGTCCAGAGGGCAAAGAAAGCTCTGTTATTTGAGCCAGTACGAGCACCATATTTAAAAATATAACAGGTGCAAGCATTTAAATAAAAGGTGCACACCAGCACCACATTATCTTGGGGATACTTGGCTTTCCCCATCAAAGAATATCCCCAAAACTTAATTCTGCTCCATTGTTGTAGTTAGTAAAGAAAAAGAAAACAACTTGAACTCAACTATATCACCTAGGAGAAATGAATGAATATTAGCAAGTTAATAATTAACTTCATAGTTTCTTTAGTGTGAAATAGGAAAATGGGCCAGCCCATATGCAACATGGGAACTTATAATGTGAATTGATCAATAAAAGAAGTCAAAACAATCACTAAGTCTATTATTGGAGGAGCTTCGCATGGTAGAAGTTCATTCCAAGGATTGCCTAGTATGGGTGTAAAGCTTAGCCAAGTGCATGATGAACAGAGTATGCACAACACATGCAATGAGTGTTCATAAGCATAGTTGCACATTAGTAGAGTGCATTAGCCTTAGGTGCAAGGTGCATTTAATGTTGATGTGAGCACTAGAGTGACATGGAAGGACAACTCGTTTGATTGTTACAAGGAAAGCTCAACTACTGTAACAAATCGTTGCATCTTCTTTCATTGTGTTTTCATATTCTCAACACTTTTTTCTTAATTTATTTTTTGGAGAAATATAGTCCCTCACTTATCAAAGTATTAAGCATTCCAAGTGAGGATGGTGGTACCTTGACATATTCTCGTCTCTTTGTTTTTTCTGGATGGAGAACAATAGTAATTGTCAATGGAAATATCAACTGGTAATGCCAAGGGACTCAATGAGATTTTTTATCTAGTGGCCTTTGTAATATTTTGCACAAGAGCATCTATCTTGAGCTACCCTTGGGGCTTCTTCTCCCCACACCTGTAGATTAATGTATTGTGAGATACCAACATACACAATACAAAATTATTTATGTTTTCTTGGCATGTATTATTATTTGTACACCTCTTTTCAAATGTAAATAGGTTGGTGTTATAGGGCTTATGTAGAGTAGTGGAAATTCTAATTTCTTCAACTTCATAATGTTCATACAATTGTTGTACAAACTAAATTTGTAATAATAATTCGTAGCTAATTTTTGCCCAATTCACTTTCCCAATTGCACATGTTCTTGTATGTATGCATTTCTATTATTTGAGTTAGCTTTTATAAAGTTCCATAACCAATTGAAAATGCATGTAAGATGAAGGCATAACAACTATTGTTGTGGATGCACTAACTCCGCAAAGCACATTCTCCTGAATCATACTAGTAGCAATGCGTTTGTTGTAGTTGCTTATTTGCTACACTGTTTATGATCAATACTTGTTCTCCAAAAAGAAATAAATGAAGGACAAAATACAAATCTACATTGATTGATGGATATCAACCATTTGTTGTAGATTTTGACAACTTCTGTGATACCATTGTAGGTTAACATTCAACAGCTCCCTTAGGGAGCAATTCAGGTAAGAAGTTGTGTAGCCCTAAAGCAAATTTGTTGTCAAATCTGGTTTCCTCTCATAGAGTGGAATATAATATGGACATTTCACCCTACGATGGGTAGATGGATGCCTTACAACTTGATTATTGGATATGGTAGTTAGAGTTGTAGATTTCATTTATGAAGGACAACAATTCATAGATGTAGATAGAGTTGTGTTTTCAAAGTTATGAGTGTGCAAATAAGTTTTGCTATGCTGGGAGAATTTATGTGCATTCAAAATAGAGTTTTGGTGCCACACAAGCTTAGATTTGGAATCAGTTCAAAGTCTCATCGTGCTCACATATCCAATGTGATTAGAGAAGTTCAAAGAGCATAATCACCTTTAGAAGTTATTGGTGCACTATTTTAAGATGTACAAGGAACTACTCGAAATGCATTCCAAACAATGCAATTGAACATTTAAATGAGTTACAACATTTCATTATCCTTTTTCTCCACTTTGCTCCATCTTCCTCAACCTTTGGCTTTCCATATTTACTACTAACTAATGCAACCAACATCTTTTTTTCGGAGGAATAATCTCATGGAAAACCTTTTGAGTACTTCTCCATGATTCAAGGATGGTAAATGGGGTAAATTGTCGTCAATAATTATAGAGCCTAACCCTAAGGGGATCAAGAGATTTGAACCCATGAGCTCCCAACGCTGGGGGAGAAATATCACGTTTGTCTCATGACCGCTTGAGCTAACATTTGGGATTAATGCAATCAACACCTTAAAATGGTCTAGCTTATCTATTTCTTCAACCTTAATGACCCTTTGTCTTCTTACGCCCACAACTTCCTGCTTTCTCATGCGCACAACTTTTTTCCCATTCAATTTAGTGACACCAACTTTTTCACGGTGCCTACTTATATTATATAACTGATATTATTTAATATTTATATATCTCTGAGTCGTGAAATATCTCTGAAACCATTATCTGACTCAAACCTCTTCTCCAAATTCCAAATAATAACTGAAGAGGCTTAAAATTCTGATATTGCTTTGTTTGCGCAAATTGAGTCACAATACATTTGCAAAGTTCTCTTGAGGGAGAAGTATAATTGAAACCTGATATTTTTGACATAGCTTGTCTTACACAGGAAAACCTTGCAGCTTTGCTAATATAGCCCAACATAGTCCTGCAATTGAATGGAGATATTGATTAGAACATTGGATTTCTGTTGTGCCAATGGTTGGTTAGAGTATAGAAGAGATTTGAATTCCAGAATTTTTTCTTCTTATCCTGGGATCCCATCCGACAATTTTTTTGTGGACCATGCAGAAGCACAAGTGTATCCCATTAGAAGAGCTTGCTGCAGAATTCAAACTCCGCACTCAGGTTCTTATATGTTTATAACTTTATCTATTATACATTTATATGGACATGCACATGAATGGATAGAGGCACTTTTTCGAAGTTAGTGATGTGTTTTGTAGTTCTTGCTCTCATGAGCTAGTTGGGCTTCATGCATAAATGTTATTAGCCGTGGAATTTTTTGTTTGTACTAAAATTTCAGATGTCTTATAAGTGAAGTATATCTTACGATATTTAAATAGAATTAGTTTTCTACAGAATTGGAGACATGTATTCCATCTTAGTTTGTTGTAGCATTCCTTACCTTACAAGCATTTGAATTTACTGTCACTCTCTGAATTCAGAGACTAGATTTTGAGAGGCATGGGATTCAATAGAGTTTTTAATTCTGTGCCGGGAATGACTTTGTTTTGTTTTTAGTTATGATTGTGTATAATGTTGTATAATCCATAATGATTGGGGTGGTGGTACATGAGTGGTTGTCATTGGTTTTGAAAAGCATGTTTGGGCAAGATGTAAGGATGCTCTTCAGCTCCTTGATCCTAATTGGGGAGAGAAAGGGTTTGATTATGGGGGTTGGTTTACATTGTCCAATTTCAGGAAGGGGATGAATAGGGTTCAGTTCAGGTGCGGTTGGACAAGATGTATAGTCCTTGAGAGGACATCTCTTTTTTGGATCCTGGAAGCCTATTCATGTGCTAATTGAGGCTATTGGATTTTGTTAACACTTGAAACTGTGAGGTTCTAAGGTAACTAGAAATAGTGTATTGTCACCTTGCACTATTTCTCTACACTTTGGGTTAGTACTTGCAAACCATAGCGGAGAATCCTTTTGTGACTTTAGGGGTCAACTAACAATTAAAATTTAAAAACAATCAATAACACTTAAATTAAAATATAAGCTTGCTGCCCTGATTACTTCTGTTAATAAATGTGAAAAACAAGCAAGCAAAACATGACCTAATAATTGAAAAACTGAATGGAAAATGATCCAAAACTAGTTGATCCAAGTGTTGGGCACTCGACCCAACATAATTCTAAACTAAGAAAAGCTAGGATATGAGCAAGAGTGACAACTTATGGATATATATTTTTGCAAACATGAAGCAAACACAGGTTAACATTCTGAATGTCAGCGATAGAGGAGATACCTTACAAATTGGGTGGGCTGTATTGCCAGCTGACTCTAGTAATTATATGACAAACAGTACTGCTGAGGTTAAATAACTGAAATCTTTCCTTTTCCAATTAAATTTTTGAGGAATGAGGACGACTGAATAGTACTCTATGATTATTCATGTATATCGAAAAGTATAGTTATATGAATTAATTAAATATGTTTTTCTTTATATTGTTTTCGCCAACCTTTTTCCATTTGTTCAACTATTATCGATTTTCATCTCTGCAGAGAATCATCTCCCTTTTAAGTGGGCATCAGGTTCACCTTCGTGATGCCTTCGGAACTTACCATCTGTTAAGTTGGAAGATTTTTCTGCCTTCAAAAAGGTATAGTAGTTCTGTTTGTAAATAATCCAAAATATATTGTGGCTAGTTGTTTGCTATGGTTTTACTTGAGTTGTAACTGAGTTTCATGCTTAACCATCAGATAAATCAAGAACAGTGGACACAAACATGTATTTTCAATCTATAAAATTTGCATAAACAGGTTGACTCATTCTATGGTACAGACAGGGGACTGAGGGCTAGTAGTGAAACAAGGGATGAAATTGTGGAGTTGATTACACAACTGGAATCCAAAAACCGTACTGCAGCACCTACGGAGGCTCTCAATCTCCTTAATGGAAAATGGATTCTAGTGTAATTCTGCACACTCCTTAGTTCAATTTCTAGCAAAGTTTTTCTTGAATATTAACAAAATCAGAAACCTGACCAGGGGACTTCTGGTTCCTGTCCATTTCCGTTTTGAAACCGAATTAGTTCATTGCTATCAATTTGATATGCATAATAAACCTGGAAACCCTTTAGCCCATTTCCGTATCTTATATACCTTTCTGGTAAACGTAAGTTACTCATATTTCATTTGTTCTGATTTTGCAGGTATACATCCTTCTTCGAGCTATTCCCATTGCTTGCTGCTGGGGTATTGTCGTTGGTGAAGGTTAAGGAAATTTCTCAAAAGTTTGATCTAGGGACTCTCACAGTGGAGAACTCTGTCCAATTTGCAGGAGCTCTGGCCACCACATCATTTACTACCAATGCAACTTTCGAAGTGGCCACCACATCATTTACTACCAATGCAACTTTTGAAGTGTGGAGTCCTAAGCGAGTGCAGGTATGAATTCCATAGTATCTTTACAAGTATGGCCTTACATTTTACAAATACGAAGATTGAGTTTTGATTTCTTTCATATATCTCGCATTTTGGCATTTCTATGCCTTGTGAGCTCACTTTCCTACAGAGAATGCATGCTTAGTTAATGGAACATTGGTGCCTAAAAAGGCCCGGTTTAGTTTTCTGGATAAATTTCATTTACAAACACAAAGATTAACCCTGCAATATTAAGGTTTAGGTTGTGTAAGTCGTTTTTTTCTCTGTATATTTCTTTACGGGATGATTCCTTAAGGGGTAAGCTCTCTACCCAACCATCTGCACCGGGACCATGCTAGCAATTGATTCCCGGACCTATCTTTGATTGGTAGGATGTTCATCAAAAACAATCAAATGCAATGGCCAAACGTATGTGAATAAACACTTCAATGACATAGGCAACTTCCAAGTTACTTTTGTTTTTGCAAAGTGAAAATGATTTCACACTAATGTCTAGACAACTATTTCCATCCCAAGCAAATTGTATTGTAACAGCAACAATAGTACCTTTCAGTCAAGAAATGATGGTGTCCATATGCTTATATTTTTGGCAAAGAGATTAAAACTACCTGTAATAGGAACTTTTAAACAAAAATGATCTGTTTACCTCATAGTATCCTAATGACGGGTACAGGGTACCTTTAACAACCAAGAATGATCGAACATCTCCACTGCACATAAGATAAAGCCAACTGTCAATACTGTAAAACAATGTTAATAAATTGAACTTGCATGCCCCCTTACAAAATGTATGGATGAAGCCCCTCCAACCAAAACCAAACTGTCACTGTTCAAATTAGTGTGTTTTAGAATTCCCATACCA